>VDFB02015591.1:0-23309 GCA_007258455.2 Sequoia sempervirens | reverse complement strand
AACATTTAATTTATAATAGCACAAATTAAATTATTGAGGAAATTCAATATGTTGAATGAAAATTTGATATTTATGAAATTTTTGAAAGAAGTTGACCATCTTTTTGACCATGATCTTTGAACTATTATCTTGTATATTTTATCATGATTAAACGTTACTGATGAACTGTGTAAGTGAAAGTGTGTGCAAATGCAAGAAAACAGGTTGAAGGATGAGAAAATGGTTGAAGTAGGATCGTTTAGCTAGATCAAATGATAAGCTTGATGGATTCTTGGTGCACACACCACAAAATGGCATGATGACTACATTTGAAATTCGTATAGGAGATTATATTAATCTGATTTGAAATGATTCAATGATTCAAAAGGTATACTTGTAAATTGAATAATTGTCTATCTTGATCTTGTGTCTTGAGAATTTAAAATAAAATGATAGAATGACACAGCGCATAAATGAATGTATGTATTTCATAAAGGCTTATTTAAAGGATAAGAAAATCCACTTCATTTAAACATTAATGTTTGAAATAAAATAAATTCCATTCTTATTTAAATGTTGATATATGTGTAGACACATAAAATGACCTAGCATAATTATGACACATTTAATTATGTCCTTGGTCCATTTCGCTATTAATTAAATAATTCATAATTATTTAATTAATTCATGTCTGTTTATTCTTCATGATTATTAAATAAATAAATTTTATTTATTTATTCGATACATCACTAATGGTCTATTATCTTCTTACAATTAAATAAATTTCTTAATTTATTTAATTCCTTGTCTTCTTAATTATTAAATAAATGAATTTTATTTATTTATTTAGTATGTCATTAATTTTCATAATTAAATGAATTTATTAATTTATTTAATTATTGTTCATAATCCTCTAAATTAAATAATTATCTCTAATTATTTAATTACTTAATTTAACATTTCTCTCTTTTAAATAAATGAAATTATTTAAAATGATTGCATTTTATTAACTGTCACTTCATTGTAGTAAATAATCTGAAAAAAATTATTTATTGTCACACAAAATCCTTATTTTGAAATTAATTTAATTCAAAAGGTAATCTTCTTCCAAAAATCAAGTAATTGAGAAAATTCTTGATTTTCCAAATCTGCTTTTTAGTTCAACCTTTATCCTCTTGATTTTTCGAATCTACAAATCAAGGTAATCTTTATCTTCTTGATTTTCGAAAATCTTTATCTTTTTGACTAATTATCACATTTATTCTCGACCGTCGATTTGATTTTCTTCAAATGACATCTTGACCACTCATTTAATAATTTTTCCCTAACCCTAATTAGGGATTGTCACATGAAATCTCGTCCACTGATTTTAGGCTTTGTCAGCTTTCAATCTCGTTTGTCCGTCCAAAATTGCGTTTTCTATAAAATGTCAATTTTGCTCACATTTTAGACTTACACACACAACTTCGTTATTTCTGACATTCATGCTTAGAATTTACTTTGCACTTAGTTTATTAAATTATTTATTTGTCATAGTCATTTGTCATAGGCATAGTCTTTTGTCATTTAAATCCTTCAAAACTTGCATAGGACATTGTCATAGTCATTTGCTCACATACATAAATCTGAGGGCCACAATCACAATTGTTGCAAGCTAGAAGGTGCTATGGAGGTGAATCATGGAAGCTTCAACGAGTAACAGGTATAATCATTCTCTTTTATTTCATTTGCTTTCATTGTACTTGATAACTTCTTTGGGTTTTGTTTATTGATCTAATCTACTAACTCAACCTGAAAATTAACCCATTGATACAATATGTACATATAAACATCTATAAACAAATACATACATACACACACACATGTATATATGTATATACATACATACATATATATATATATCAAAGAACGTACACATGTGTGCAAATATATATAGATATTTATATTCCTTTAAAAAAAATTGAATTTGGAAATTGAAATTATCACTATCATATTGATAGAATTCAAATAAAATCATGAGAAAGATCTCATGAGGTTGTGGCCTACAATAAAATTTAAGGAAAATATTCAAATTTTATGTATGGGGTGGCTAAAAATTAATGGCCATTAAGATTTGAAATGACCCCTTTAGTGGAGGCACAAGAAAAAGAAAGAAAGTTGTCATTTTGGTAACATATCATTGAAGCCAATTGAAGGAGAATGGCTAGTTCTTCGAGTCTTGAGGAAAAAGCCGAGGGAAAAATTCTCAAAATTAGAGGTATTTGATGATTTTTACTTTGAATGCTTACATTTCTAGTTTCGTCTATTCTTAAGCATAATATGATTGTTTATTTCGATGATTCTATTGAATCGAATTAAATTTGTTCGCTGATTTTCTTTATGCAATTCCTTCGATTGAATTTTTTATACTTTTTGTTATAAGAAAGGCCATGTTGTCCATTCTTTTCTTGAACATGCTTTATGCATGCTTCACCAATGACATGAAAGCCGATTATTTCATACCCTGCAAGTTTTATGATGTCGCCACATTTTATGTGCCTGTTACATGTGATTATATTTATCCAATGACAGCTAATTGTGAACTAATAAACTATGATTTGGAATGAAAAGATTCTTAAATATTTATTGCCCCTCTAAGGGTAGGCAAAAAATATTTCACTTAAATCTTATGTTATACCATACTTTGTATGATAGAATCCCTTCGGTTAGCTGCACCATATGGTTGTGATAACCATCACCTTCGATCTTGGATCTATGGGTATCATTGTTGTAATTTTTTTGCCTCATTGCAGTAAGTGATGGTCAGACTTATGTCACTCCATTGTTGTAAAATTCTATTATTATTCCTTTATTTTGTGTTTCTTTTACTATGTCGCAGTGTTTTTATTGCTTCATGTCACCTTGTCTACATAGGATGATGGTGAAACAATGTATCATTCTATCTATATGCTTTCATGTTTAGTATGTAAATTATCGTTCTCTATGAATGATACCCATATCATCCTTGGGATGAATACAAACCAAGCCAAGGGTCGGCATGCATGTCTTCAACCTTGGTTGTATTGTTAAATACTAAGCAACAGTCAATTGACTATTGGTCGTTCCATAGAACAACAGTGGCATAAATTTGTTTATATCAATGAACGAGGGTTCTGCAAACCTGAGCCATGTTAAGATTGATCCCAAGTTTATGTGTAAAATATTATTGTTGATAAATGAACATATATTGTTTGAGTTTTATTAGCTTGCAAGAAACAATATTAGTAATGTTTGGTTATTTTCTTTATATGTATACCTATATACAACTATTCTCAGAATGATAGAGCTTTGAATAAAAACATGAGAATGAAAGTGATATCATTTCAGATCTTGACCATGATATTAATTGAATAACTAAGGGTCCCTAGATGAGACTTGAATATATCAAACACTAGAAAAACCTAAAACTATTAACAAAAAATATTGGCATAGTAACTATAAACTTTTGCAAATAGCTTGTTGATATGAAGAGTAATTGTTTTTCTACAAATAACATCGTTTTGTTATAAACAACATTTTCTTTTCTATAAACATTGTTTGTTATAAACAACATTCGCTTTGCTACAAATAGGATTTTTTCTACTAAAAATGACATTGTTTTGCTACAAACAACTTCATTTTGTTACAAACAACTTTGTTTTGTTACAAACAACTTTGTTTTGTTACAAACAACTTTGTTTTGTTACAAACAACTTTGTTTTGTTACAAACAACTTTGTTTTGTTACAAACAACATATCAGTACGTGGAAACTATTCAAACAAACCTGTTCTCAGTTCTTTTACTTGTATTTCTAACAAATGATATGTCAATCTATAATATTATTTTGAATGGAAGCAATCTAAAATAATGGCTTTTATTTAGAATGTATGCAAAAATAAATAACTTAAGTTGACACATATATGTGTATGCACATAGACCTTCATCCATGTACATACATAGACTTGTGACATTCCTACTTTTGTTACTTATCTATTTATTCTTAATGAATGCTAAATTACTTTGGATGTAATCATGTGATGTGTATGAAATGAGTGGATAATATATATATAATTTTTTTTAGGAAAAAGTGGCAAGCCACTATATTTGTATTAATAAATATGTATAATTTTACAAAATCCTGGTTCAGGCGGATATACTGGCGGGAAAGAACTAGGCAAGAAAACCCCCAATTATAGTCCGTGTAACAAAAGTTCTTCGATACAAACCAATTACAAAAGCAACAAAGTTAACATTTTTGCAGCTTGAAATCTATCAAAACTCTAACCTCCTACCTAACCCTTTACAAAAAACCCCATTACATAATTACATAATCCCATAAGAACCCCATTACATACAAAGATCCATTACTTCCCATTACATAATTTCATAAACCCATAAGAACCCATTTACAATACCCATGCAAAATTATCATAGAGCAAAATTGAATATTTCAAACTATTGTGCACCCCAAAGCATGGAAACTGAATTAAAAGGAGACTGACTTGTTCCCTGTTCTACGTGGACTGTTGATAGAACTCTCTTCATTGACCACTTGCTTCTACTTATAGTCATAATCAAAGGATGGAAGCGACTTGTTTATGTCTGGAACATACCGGTAGAAGAATTTTCCCTTCACAGCATGTGGATAAGGTGATATTTGCAGATCATGAACACATACATGAATCCTCAAAAAAGAAATTGCATGATATTTTCTCTTAAAATTATCAATATCTTCCATGGAAATTAAAGACCTGTACTTATTGAGAGCTTGATACAGATGGAAAAAAGTATCATACTTTGTTGATAAAAGCATACCCTGAAATATTTTTGCATACTTTTTCTTAAAATGGATTAGGTGTCTTGGGAATAAACCTCCCACTAATCTATCACCCTTTGAAAAATCATATTGCTGCACACTGTAAAGAAGAGCTTTATTCTCCATATATGAACTACTAACAAACTTATTAGCAATGTTTTTTAAAACATCAAAGTTTTGGACCAGATCCAAGATGTTTGATAAGAAAATCGACAATAAGTTTGTTGGAAATATAATTCTTTGCAAGTTCTGTATGCAAAAAATCTTCTCCTATGATGGTTTTAATGCAATTCAAAATAGACTTACATTTCACCTTGAAAACATTTTGCAGTTCATCTTTGTCGATGCTTTCTGAAAATGGCTCCTCCCATGGTTTAATCACAAGTGGCACCCTAAATTTTTTTACATGAAACTTAGAAAGATCCATTAACACATATAAAGACACAAACCCACTGTATCCTTCACTATCACTAGCGCTATGAATAGTGAAAATAAGCCAACTGAAATAATTTTAAAGCAAGCTTAATGAACTTTTTACGACAAAGCTTTCTTGGGATATGCCATTGCAAGAACGACATGCTTGAAGGGCATCATTATTTTAACCGACTGTTGATTAAATAGCTAAACTTTCCATTCCTAGCATAGATCTTTCACTTTTCTAATCATAGATAGAGATTCATGTTGATATATGGGCACACACCATATTCCACCTTGCAGATTGTTCTCTTGCTAAAATTTCCTTGCAAGGTCGGGTATTCTTTAAGTTGAAAGAATTCTAGGGAAGCATAAACTTCGTGGTTGGATAGTAAAGCACTTCAACAATGTTCTCATCCACCAGTGGAGGCAAGTGTCAAGAGGAACCTTGGATGTTTTCATGATTATCATGGTCTATGATGTAACCTTAATGTAAAATTTTATATATTGTATTGACTTTGTGGCCCTATGAGCCAAGTCAACTTGGATATTGTAATTGACATTGAAATTGAATATATATATTTGACTCATTTTAATTAGACATGTGTTGTTATGATTGAAAATATCTGATTAGTTATGTCTTTTTAAAATTAAATATTCACAATGTCATTTTCAATAATATAATTAAGTAATAATTAGAATGGGTTATTACAAGAACCTTTGGAAGAGCATATTAATAAAATTCATCTTAAGAAGCTTTATGTATGACCCTTGGGGTATCCTAGTAGTTTGTACATACTATTCTCATCATTGCATATGAACTCCATTCTATCCCTTGTTTTTCATCTCATTCACCTATCATTAGTCATTTGCATGTCCTTTTTTTGTATGTCATGGATTGGTTGTTCATATCTATCAATTTCCTATCTTTTATCCATGCCAATTTTTCTTTTCCTAGCTAGGAGCACCTTTTTCCTTGACCTTAGTTTTGGGTTGGATTCTTGTACCTTGAGATCGTATGCAAAACTTAAAACATTGAACTTTAATGAAAATAATGAGTAAAAAACCATCTATTGTTGACCTAAATATTTGTCTTACATAGCTTGTTTCCTATCTTTCAATATCAATGTAAAAAAATCCATTCCCTAATGGAATTATCTTTCCTATGATGAGTATTATCAAAAAAAATCTAAGGTCCTATTAGATGCATCCTTCCTACAATGGACCTTACTTATCAAAACTAATCTTATCCTTTTGGCAAGAGATATGTTGGTTGTTGATTTTTTTTCTCAATTGTTTTTCTTTTTATTTCTTTTTTTTATCTTTTCTATCCCATTTTCTCAATGAAATCCTATCCTTATATTCGTAGAGAAAATTGGGTCATAACATGAGTGTCTTCTTTGGCATGCTTAACTTTCTTTTGTCTTCCATTTTCTCAAAGATGGCCTATATCTTAATGTGCTTAGAGAAGATTGGGTTTAGACATGAGTTTCCTTATTTTTTATGTTTGCATGTGTGTTATGTGTATTGAAGTTGGGTAAAATGACAAGAATTATCCACTTTCTCAGGTTCCTCTTCAAAGTGACATGTCTTTTTTTTTATTGATTTGCATCTTTGCATATCATATTTTTTACATCTTCCCTTTATAGGTTTTATTTTGATATTTATCCTTGGAGGAGATTGGTTTCCCTGCATTCACAAGTATTAATATTAATCATAGTATCATAGCCATAACATGTGCATCATAATAATAAATCATAATCATTATAACATAAGTAAATTTTGATGGCGTGACCAAAGGGAACCTTGGTTCAGCCAGTATAGGTGGTGTTATAAGAGACTGTTAGGGAAAGTTGGTTGTTAGGTATGTTGGTGGTATAGGTATTCACTCTTCTATGGTGGAAGAGTCTCATGCACTACTCAAGGGCGTTGAGATTGCTATCACTTTGGGAATTAAGAATTTGGAGATTGAAGGGGATTCTAAAAATGTGATAGACTCTATTAATCTAGGTCATTTGCTTGGTTGGAACTTAATCTGGGATATTCTTCTGGATATTAATATCTTAATCTCTAAATTTGAATGGTATCACCTATCTCATATCTTTCAGGAAGGTAGCTAGGTGGCTGATGGCTTCGCCAACTTGGGGTCCACCTAGAAAATTTGCAAATATTAGGAAAAGATGGAAGTTATGTCGGCGTCTATTCAAAGGTTAATCCTCATGGAGTGGAGGAATTACTCTATTATTAACGATTGATTTTTCATTATTTTTCAGGTATAGGTGGCATTCCCTGATGGATCATTGGTTGGTTTGGTCTAGGAAGAGTGAGGTGGTCAGGCTCAAGTGGGTGGCCATGTGGTTTTTTCTTCTTATGGTAATTTTTGGTGGGGCCCCTAACCCTTATGGGATGCCTTTTCAATGGTACAACAGATCTCATCAAATCTCATGGAGCTTGTGTATAAGGTTGTACTCTGCCATTTTATTTAATAATTCCAAATTAAGGCATCTATTTTTCCTTAGATTTTATTAGATGTACTTAAATATATCTAATCTTCCCCTCGCATTCAAATGGCTTTGGGAAGTGTGTAACCTCTTTAAGTTGATGAGATATTTAGATTTAAATATGGATCCCATAATTATCTCTATTGGGTTAATTTTTGGGTTTCCTTGTGATGATTATGGGCCTATGTGGTGAATTTCATCGGATATGACCATCGAAGTGTGTAAACATCACTCTACCTTTATTACGCCTTTTCATCTCGATGGACGTTGTAAAGTTTATTTTGGAAACCGTAACCTCTCTGGCATTCATTCTATTTTTTGGCATTACCTTTTTGGCTATTGTGTGTTGTGGGTCACGATGGGTGGAGAGCATGTTAGGAATGAGCCAGATGGTTGTGAGAAGTTTCACCAGGACCCCCTAGCTTGGCATATGTATTTGAAAGGTGGTCTTGTGCTGCTCATGGAAAATCTTGTGGGCCATGATGAAATGTTGTCGGTCCGGTTTGCTAGCTCTTGGAAGGATTGGTGGGTCAGCTTGGGTGGAATTTCTTTCAATGTGGATGAAGAGGTAATTGTTAAAGCTACTGGCCTTTCCTGTGAGGGTATGAAGTATAAGAAAAACAAAAAAATGTAGGACTTGGTGAGTCTAAATGCATTTTTTAATGGGAATGAGAAGCTGATGAAAAAGTAGTCTAACTTTGACTAGGAAGCATTGCCTAAACCATGGGATAAGGCCTAACTTTCCATCATGAAGTATGTCACCCTCGAGGGTCGATTCAAGGTATTTATTTTTACCACTTACCATTGTTAAATCACTTAAGGCATAGAATGCTACTTAGCTTCCCTTTCTTTTTGCTTTCTTCTTTAGAAAGTTCCTTCAAAGAATCCCAAGAAATTTCCACTCTTAACCTTGATTCTCTTCCTCCTTTTCCATTGCACCAAGGCCTAATCCACAAACTCTACCATTTCCATTCGGATTTGGTCCCTCCCAAACCCATCTTAGTTGTGAGAGTGGAGGAATTGGAACCCCCAGAAAATAACCCTAGAAATCCTTCCCCTGCTGTCTTGATGGGCTCTAAGATGAAATCTCCCATTCTTAAGGATGTTCTTGGTACTAAGACTATAGCCACTTCTCCCCTGAAGAAAAATAAAATTGAGGTTGGGTTGACCTAGTCGAGTGTTGCAATTGGGCTCTATGAGCTTAACACAAGAAATTTAGCAGATTGGAAGCTAAGAAAAAAGGAAAAAATGAGTCTCTTCTTCTGAGGGTTCTTCAAGTCTACGAGGAAGGTAAATGTGCCGAGGAAAAAGACTCTAAGGGTGATACTATGGTGGGTGCTAGTTCTGATATGAGGATAAATCATATGAGTGTGAGAAGATCCCATAGATTGGAACAATACAAGAAAGAGGCCCTTGTTGATGATATCTCCATTGACTCAGTTAATTCTGGTGGCATAAATGAACGTCTCAAAGCTACTAAGAAGATGAAGGATAAAGGACCCATAGAAGACCCAAGTCACTTCTCCAATTTAAACTAGATGCTTTGGGAGGACTCTACTAATTCCTCATATACTAGGGTTGGTACTGATATGGAGATATAGAGCAAGGAGGACAAAGTGGATGAGCTCGGTGTGCTGCATGAGCAGGTGGCTATGCTAAATCATAAGGTTAATTCCCTGGCTTAGTTCACTATCAAGATGATTCACAGGTCGGCTCTCACTCTCTTAGATGTGGCCAAGGAGTAATTGGACAAGAACACCATGGATGAAGGCTCCAACTAGATTGGGGAGGATGTGTTAAACCTCCTGGTCAAGAAATGGGAGGGTTTAGACAATTAGTAGTTGGGTTTGTGTTGTGTTGTGCCTATGTTGTTACTAGGCTATGCTTGTGTCTCTTGTATGTTGTTATTGCAATCTTTTTTGATGCTTTTTGGTTTTGATCCTTTTTGGCCCTTTGGGCTCGACGTGTAAAGGGTACAACACCCTGTAAATGCTTCTTACTTTATCAAAAAAATCATAAATGATCCTTTTTTCATGAGCTCAACTAAAAATATTGTTCTTTTCTGTCAATCTCTCGAGGGGGCATCATATCCTCCATCCCATGGTCTACTGGGGAATATCATCAATCTTTTTCTTTGAAACAATGCTACAAAATGTAGACACCTAAAAATGGCTAATGCATTTTCATCTTGTCATTTCATCATTATCCTTATAATTTCTTCTATCTATATTAATTAAATAATTTTTAATTATTTAATTAAGCTAACATTTTCCTCTTTTCATCCATAATAATTAAATAATTTTTACTTATTTGACTATCTTAATCTTTTTATCATATCTATATTAATTTAATAATTTTTAATTATTAATTTAATTCATCTCTTAACATTTTCCCTCCAACATTAATGAAAATTAAAATTAAAATTATATTTGGTCCTCTATAATTAAATAATTTTCAAAATGTGGGTCTTACCCTATCTTGAATTTTACCACCCATTGATCTTGCAAATAAATCTCCACCATCAATCAAATGTCAAGTGAAGCATATAAATAAGAAGCTTTCATTTCATTAAAATATCCCTAGCACTTTTTGTTACCTATTTTAGCTACTAGCTCAAATAGGTAGAGTTGTTTATGTTTTACAAATGAAAAGAAGGTACATTTTACTTTTCCATATCATATTCATGTGCATAAAAAAGTATCAGAAGATTACATTACTACAATTACATTATGCAAATGCATATAACATAGAAGAGAGTGCATAATCTTTTCAAAAATGTAATCTTCATTGATAAGATAATTGTATGGTGTCCCACACAAGTCATGGGACTAACTATCTAAATGCAGATGATAGAAAAAACTATACATTTATAGATATAAATAATGAAATAATGCACATATAGAGAGAGGGTACTCGTCATTTCTTGAATGAAAAATTCCAGTTGTCTTGTTCTACATCATCTTCAGTCTCTCCCACTTATCTAGTCTCCAGTTGATGCTCTCCTTGCTACTCCTAGTTTTCCTGCATTTGTGAGAAGAGTGTTGTTAGAGAAATGAAGGATCACTAGTCAATACATATGAAAATATCCATATACATATAGTCTAATCCTCATGTGCATTAAGATAGCTTGCATACTATATATGTCTAGGGAAACAAGAGAGTTATCAAACACATTGATCATAAACTTTATTTTATCTAACATGTTTGCTTCTTGTGCAGGTATAGGTGAAATATTTGTTATTATTTTGTTTCATCTGTTTACAATATGTGGGATAAAATGTGGCTCCCACAAGGGTTGAGCCCAACATTTTGTCATTTTTTGTTTTGATAAAGATAAGGTTGTTATGTCTTCCATGACATTGTGATGCAATCAAGAATGAATTCATCATTCATAGCAGTGAAGTTGATGAGTTCACTAATATAAATAATAAATTGATGCTTAATGGAACCACAATGTCATGAAAGACAAAACAATGGTACTCATCAAGTAAAGTGACATAGACAATGATATAGTATGACAGTCAAGGCATTCTAGTGCTTCAAAGTAATAATCAGACATTAAGACCAACATTCCATGAAGAATAAGGAGCAGTATGATGCTATAGTGCATGCTTGCCAATGATACAAAGTTGTACTCATATATGCACTAAAGAGTAACATTTTTCATTATATCCCAAAGTATAAGCTTTATGTGCTTAAAGAAAAAATGAAAACACAAAGATTATAGTTGAATGAGAAAATAAAAAAGCTTGAATACAATTTAAAGGGTAATTGTATCAATCTATATCGAGCAATCCATTGATGCAAATATAATTAAAAAATTTATTGACAATACCCTTTTTGACAGTTGAAAGCAATAAAGTGCAAATGAGAAGAAGGGTAGTGAATCATAGATTTTTGGCACCCTAATCATTTTAGCACTTCTAGGTTTTTTAACTTAAAAGGAGAAAGAAGGGCCAAAAGTCTAGCTAGGTTCACTCAAATTATGCAATGTATGATGTAATTTAGACTAAATGAAATGATATAAATGCAGCTATATGAACTAATTAACTGATTATGTATGCACAACCTATGATTTATGCAATGTTTGAAAACACGATGTGATGTGCAAACTATGAACTATGAATGAACAAATGCAAAACAAAATAGAAAAGGGTTGGGTTGAATCAAAGTGCACCTTGGTAGAGAATGGAGAATCTAGAATATTTTGAATGTTGTCTAAAATCACAAAAAAATACTAGTGGGACTCATTTGCCACTGATGGTGAATCAGTCCCGCTTCTGATGAAAACTGTCGAGAATAGGTTTCTGAGTGTTAGGATCTAGAATCTAACAAAACTTAGATTTCTAGCCTTAAAGTGGGACTCATTCACCACTGATGGTGAATCAGTCCTCTCCCAAAATTTTGAGAAATCAAAGGACAATTCTATAGCACCAGATCTAAGGTTGTCTTCTTGTCGGGTTGCCGAAGTCAAATTTGTAGAAAATAGACAAAATGTCTTCTCCAAGCTTGAAATAGGATGTAGTTGACTTGAAACACTTTGTTGACCTCTTTTCCACTTTTCAACACCTAAATTCTTGTCAAATCTACAAAACACACATGCAAAGGGGAAAAATGGTTATGGTTAGTTACGTGGATTTGCCTTTGGTCAAATCCTCTTGGTAATCAAACCCTTAATGAAATAATGAAATGAAGGAGAATGATAAAAAATAACATGCAAAATGACTTACCAAACCCTTGTTGAAGAAAATATGAAGATATGTCAATGGATTCTCCAAAATGCTTGATTAATGCTTGATTATAGGATGCAAAGGGCTTGAATGCTTGAATGAATGAGTGAATAAGTGAACTTGATGAATGGGGGGGTTAGAATAGATGTAAAAACACTTATTTATACATTTGTGTGCCTTAGTAACCCATTGATACCTCATCACAAGCTGACATCAAGTAATTTTGAATAAAAACCCGAAAGGAAATTTGAAATTTTTGAATTTGGAGCCAAGAGGGACTCATTCGCCACCCATGGTGAATGGGTCCCACCTTGGACCTGAAAGTGGGTGTTAAGAATTAAGTCACATTTAATGTTATTTGTTGGGTTTATTCAAAAATACACTTTTAATTAAGCCTTTATAAGGGCATAATAAAGCATAAGAAAGGTGAAATTATGCATGTGCTGGTCAAATAAAGCATAAGAAAGTGTAAATAGTGAAATTATGCTAGAAAAGCATGAAATATCATTACAAGACTTTACAACACTTCAAAATAGGACTTGTTTAGTGATGAAAAGGTGATTTTTAGGTGAATTGTAATGAATAGAGTCTAGAAAAGTGTAGAAATATTTTACAACACCTTCACAAGATGTCATAATTTGAGTTTCAAGGACCTAAATGTGCATATTCAAGCCATATTACATCAATAAATCAAAGAAAAATAGACCAAACATTGTGAAGAAAGGCCTAAAAGACCATGAAAATGACAAGGGGCCATTTTTCTATGGTGTAGGTAGGTTTCAATTATTGAAAATGACAAGTTGTGGAATTGCTATTGGCATTTAAGTTATGACTACCCTGAACAATGAGCATAATGACACCAATCAAAATGAAGTCAAGAATAGGTGGGCTATAGTCTATATGCTTCAAAAGCATAGGTGAACCAAAAGCCGAGCCATGGCTATTCCTAGAAAATAAACATACAAAAAGAAACACAAATGTCTTGTGAAGTGGGTTTTGCAAATGGAAATACCCAGTTTGAATTTCAAGGAAACAAATTACAAATGCATATATTAGAGAAAATAAAGCTTTGTTGTCTTCTTCAAAAAATAGGAAGGTGAGAAACAATGTTATCTTTTGCATATTCAGTAATGGAGAAAAAATCTAAGCTACATCAAGAATTTTCAAAACCCAATTTGTGCTCCCATGGCCACAGCCTGGGATAAACATTTTTCTTCACAAAAATACATAAACCATTTGGGGTTTGTCTCAAAATAACAAATGTAGAGGGAGATAAGAGGATTTGAGCTTAAGCAGACCTTGAAACAACTTAGATGACACTCAGGAATACAAGGATGGTCGCGACCATGGAGGGTTTTGAAACCTAGAAAATAGTAAACAATTTTCTCTCACAAGTCTTATTGTTTTCTATCATGGGGTAGAGCTCAAATTGAGCTTATTTAAGAGGGAAGTGCAAAGCTCATGCCATGAAGAACTTACCCATCACTTTCTGTGGAAGAAAAACATAAAAAAACCCATGGGTATAGCTTCAAATACTCAAGATGGAGGAGTCCATGGCAGCCCAAGAGATGAAAGTATCAACAAAGGAAATGAACAAAGAGAAATGCATTAGAAAAGCCACAATAGCCACAGCCAAGAAGGCCCATAATCAACAAAAATGGAGATTATTATTTATATTTGGTTTCAAAATAACTTACCCAGTGATCCTCTAAGAGAATCAGAAAGAAAATAGCAGAAATGGAGTACTTCCAGAACTCGAACCGTAGTCTCCATGGTGGCTGAGAGTTCTTTCCAAAAGTTGGTTGATGCAAATGAGACCAAAAATCTAGGAGTTCATTGTTTTGAGTATTAGGGTTTGGAACCATATCTTTTTTCCAATGACATAAGGTATTTTTTTCACCTTTATTTTAAAAATATGTAACAATTAATGCACCCATGGGCTAAGACTTTAACTCTTATGCCTTGTATTCTTGTGTACCCTTGTATATGCCATGTATTGGAGTCTTTATGACTTGTTGTCTTGAACCATGAATGGTCGAACTAGGGCCTTGTAGTTTTGAATTTGTTTGAAATGTAAAGTACTTTGTCAAGTGATGTTTTCATAAGTCACTTAGTCAAAGTTACTCTTTCAAATGCAAAATGAAAAAAATCATGCCTTACATGTTCCTTTATGAGGATTGAATAAGCCTTCATGCTTTTGCAAGCATATAGGGTTAGTTGAATTAGTTAGTCGACCAAAGGAGAGCATATAGGGAGATTTTATTTTCATTTTGAAGATATGGAGAGTATTTAGGCATCGGTTTCATGTGCCTTAATGTTTGACATGGTCAAACTTGACTTTTTTCACACTTTGGAGCTCTTTTGGAGAATATTCAGTTGCTATATTTTTGGATTTTTGGAGGCATCCGACTCAAGTCAGTTTCTTGATCCTTTTTTGGTGGACTTTTGGAGGAAGTTGGAGATATAGTTACTTAGTTGACTCATTTTTACTTAGTTCTTATTATGCTCTAGTTTTTACTTAGTGAATTTTGAGTCCTTTTGCAGATTTTTGCATGCTTTGTAACTCTTTTGGACATGAATAATAGTGAAAACCTTGGTATCAGTGATTGGGGTATTTTTCCTTCTTACTCTTTTGTTTCATTGTGTGCATGTAATTGATTGATCAAATTACTTGTGAAATCTTGTTTATTTCCTTGTAATTTTGTCTCATGCTAAGTACCTTTTTGCAGAAAAGTGTGTTGTTGCAGGTTATAATTTGTGTCAAAAAATGCAAGTTGCTTTTAGCTGTGAATTATCCTTCCTCCTAAGATTTTAGCATTAGGGCCTCTTTATAAAGTACTTATGCAAAGACATACAAAAGTAAGTTGTGAAATTCTGATTTAGTCATTGTAAGAAAGTGTATGTAATATGAGCTTCAGGTCCTAATTTAGTTTGGTGTATCACCTTTTTGTTTTCATTATTGGTTTTTAGTTTATGCATTTTTCTCTTCCCATTTTCCTTGATAGAATAGCAGAGTAGTTTAGGTGATTACCAGTTAGGAAGTCATCCTTCTCCAGAGGTTTTATCTCATATAACATACCCACACCTTGGGATCATTCCCATGTTTCAATAGATTGTTGAATTTCAGGTTCAACAGGGTGCAAATCTAATTGATAACACTTTTATTGTCAAAATCTCCCTAACACTTTTATTGTCAAGATCTCTCTAGCAATTTTATGATCAAGACCTATCAAGCATTCAAACATTCAAGCATTATCAAGCATTTATCATTGTCATTTATCAAGCATAGGTATCATTTATATTTGAGCATTTATCCTTGTCATTGCATCATATCATTATTGTTCTTTTATAGTTTGTTAGTTTGAAGAGAAACAAATAATGGATCAAACCAAGATCTTAGCTATGATGAATTTTTTTGTTATCTAAATTTTATATTCTAAGCCAAGATCTTGAACTTTATTGTGTAATTGTGAAGGTGTGAGATTTGCATTGTTATTTGTGATCCACATTTTATCATCTAAAGAAGGCATATCCTTATTTTATAGGATATAATGGGTTGTGAGGATCAATTATTCAACTCCAAACACTTTATGGTGTTATGTTGACATATTAGCCCAAGTTGACCCTTTATGACTATACCTTTGTATGTGAGAGTAACCCATACTTCTCCTTATCAATTGAACCCTTGTGTGGTTCATAGTGCTAGCCTATCTTGTAGTGTTATTCCT
This sequence comes from Sequoia sempervirens, assembly GCA_007258455.2. Classification (NCBI taxonomy): domain Eukaryota; kingdom Viridiplantae; phylum Streptophyta; class Pinopsida; order Cupressales; family Cupressaceae; genus Sequoia; species Sequoia sempervirens. The sequence continues at coordinate 7,122 of VDFB02015591.1, read as the reverse complement.
AACGATATTTTTGGCTTCACATTGTGATCTTGAATATAGTTTAGTATGGGTATGATTTTTTTCTTGCTACCATGAGAATAAGTGTAATTTTTCTCTTATGTATCCTATATTTTAGTTATGGATGTGTTGCAAATTTGGAAACCTTGAGTTTTTTATAATTTTTTTGAAAGAGGAAAAACTGTTTTATAGGGGCCCAAACCAAAGTTACAAACAAAAGAAATAAATCATCAAAGAACCTAGAAACAGAGAAGTGAGAGAGGAAATCATAATAAAAAAGCACAACCACCCAAAAAAAGCCAAAAGGCCACAAAAGACCCCAAAAAAGACCCTGACATAAAACACCTAGCAACAACTAAACTTGGTACTTTAAAATTTCCTGCCTCAACTTCCATGTCGCTTCATCTCCTAAACCCCCTTCTTTAAGATCTAGACCATCTAGGAAGTTGGAGGCACTTTCCTCTTAAGGTTGGTAGGGGTCCTCTTTGATATTCCTTGGTCCTCATTCTTGCTTTTATCCTTGTCCTCTTCCAAGTCAACAACCTGCAAGCCCTATTGCGACTTTTCCAACTTTTTAGACATTGCATTAATGATAATGGCATTGTGCCTTGCCATTCTATGGTTTTTTTCCACAACAATTTTCATATTTTTTTTATTATAACAATTTCAGTTTCTAGAGTCTTATACTTGTCCTCAATGTCATCATCTCCTATCCCTGTATTGTTCTTTTTCCGTTATCCTTTTGATAATGCTAGTAGTTTGAAATTTGATATTTTTTTGTGTATTGTGATGTTTATGTTAGATTTTTTTTACCTTATGTCTAGGGAAACATGACCATTTTGGGGGGTTATAATTTAGGAAATATAGTTATGAAGTTGGTCCAAGTAATTTTTTAAAAAAAAAAAATGAGTTATTTATGCATGTTTGTTCATAAAAATGGAGCTTTCTAGTTTTTAAATTGTAAGATTTTGCAGGTTGCCAACTACAAATCAAAATCCATAGTCTTTATTGTGAGGAGCTAGAGTTTATAATTTTTTGGTAATTTTGCATTATGTTAGATGCTTCTCACGCTCTAAAGTCTTAGACCTATATATATTTTATCCTCCAAATTCTTATGTGAGAACATGTTGGGTTTGGACTTGGTCTTGAGTTTCAATGCATCTATTAAAAAATTAAATTGAATTATGAAGCTAAAAAATTATAATGGAGATTAGAATTCAAATATCATTGAAGTAATCAACTACTAAGACTTAGGGTTGGCATGAAAATTTATATATTTAGCTAAGTTTAGAATTGACTTCGAGGTCCAAATTTCTAACTATTTATTAAAATTAAAATGAGGTGTAGTTCCTTGAGTTTGGTGTTTGGTGCAAATAATTATCCTTGTATGATGAAATTAGTAAATTGGGACCCAAACTAGAGATATATGATTTTTAGGGCTTAATTTTGAGTGAAGGTTTGAAAACAATAGTTGTAACTTAGAATCTAAAGTTTGAGGAGTTACAAAATACAATCTATCTCTCGAAGCCTTAGATGATGTGGATTGGACTCTAAATTTTGACCTAGAGTACTTGGTTCCAATTTCTCCCAAATCCTATGATGTCAAAGTAGTGTCTTAGTAGAAATTTTTTAAGGTTTCATAAGTATCTTTTGAACCCAAAATATCCTCCATATATTGTTATTAGTGTTATTCATGGTGTTTTTTTCATTGTGTTTTTAAGCATTGCATGTGTGTTAACTTGAATTACACATTAGTGTGCATGAAAAGTGTTCATTACATTTTTTTATGACACTATGGGCATAGAGGAGTGTAGTGTGACTATTTTAGTGTCACACTTGTATCACAAAATAATTTTTCATCCTATTTTTTAACTGCTAATAGCTTTGGCATAAGCTTGGGGCATTACAAAAAATATATTTTTGATATAAAAGATGATCAATGAAATATTAAAAGGTGGTTGTTCTATCCCTAATGTGGATAATTTATATAATATTACAATGATATTTCATATCACTTATAAAACTTAAACTATAAGGCTATAAATGTTCTTAATTATACATTTCTCAATAATACATCAATGGATATCTATAAGAACACAATAACTAAGAGAACCATATAAATTGTCTAAACAATCACCAATGATCTAATTGACCAAAACTATCATAATATCCCCTAAAATATATAGTACCTTGAGGCCCGCCCCACTATAAATGAAGTAGTTTATTGGTAATCATAAAAATACATAAATAAATAAATAAGACAACTATGTCACAAAACCATCTCATATATGAGGCATACAATGAGTGTACACATTGAAGTCATAAAATAAACTAATGGAATGTAATGGGAATGGTGATAAACAATAATTACATAAAATTATAATGATAACAATCAATTATGAAAAAAAAAACATTGAGTAATTAAAAATGCATAAGTTTCAAGTACACAAATTGGATAAAATAATCCAATGAAATGAAGGAAGAAGTTACTATACCTAGGATGGTAGACTATAATCACTATGTTATTAATACTTAATAGTGTTGAGAAGTGTGCACCATCTAGAATAGGAGATCCTCAAATATATTTCTAACAATCATTAAAGTATTGTGATAATATATCTCACTACTAATCATTAACCCTTAATAGGATATTTGGTATTAGAAGTAGATTATGTTTACTATTTTTTGATCCAAATTAAATGTATCCTTTTAGGTTTTATTCTCTCACATGCCAAATTTGTTGGTTTTATTTCAATCTAGGTGGGAAATCAATGACAACTTTACTCCTAACTCTACATCTCACTTCTAACACCAAAAATAACAAAATGGCCACGGTATATAAATTGAGGCCTAAACTATGAAACATATTATAAAAATATTAACAAAATTATTTCTATATGAATACTTCTCGAACCCATAAAATAAAAAATATGATATGATCTAAATTCATGAAAATACAAGTTCAAGAAATATTTATGAACCAAATAATTTATAATCCTAACATTAACACACATTTGATTTTCTTCATATTCTATAATATAAATTTTATAAAGTATATCTCTAATATTTATAACACAAGACAAATTAGATTATATTACATAAAAAAATTGGAAAAAAAAATCATAATTTTGGTGTTGTTATCAATCAGATATGCACTCTTTGTCAGATTTGCAAAAAAACAAACTATCTATTGAAACATGGAAACTCTTTTCAGATGTGGGTGATCTATGTGAAAAGAGAATCTCCACAGTGAGCTGGTTCTCCGAATGATGGATCTATTCTAAGTGATTTTCTAGGAAAAAGGATAGAGAATATGACTGAAATGAAAAACCTATCTAATATGATCTCAACTTAATAATGACTTTGACTTTCCACCCACAAACATTCTTTAGAAAAACAACAATGAATTCACAATCTCTCATGAACAATAGTAAAAAATTGATTTGCATGAAGGTTTAGACCTAAACACAACATGCAACCTGCATTAAATGAACTTCTTGTATCAATGATCTGCAATAATAGGACATAAAAAGGATTTGTAAAATAGAATCACAATGTATACAGCATACTAAAACTGCAAATAGAGACAAAAAATGGAGATAGGAATGTTGTTTTTTATTGAATGAAGGAGTGAAACTTTCAAAATCTAAGTCCAAAGATGTTTACAAGCTCAAAAATGTGTAAGAGCAAGAAACTAGAATTTGAATTGGGAAAAACACTAAGTTTTCTTCAAGATATACCTCAAAAACCCTAATTCGAGCTCAAGAAGAAAGCTCAAGGAAAAGCCTCAAAAACAGCCCTAAAAGTTGGCACAAAAGTGGAAAAGTCACACTTTTTGCATGTACATACTGAAAAGCTCCTAAAAATAGGTCAAATATGCTTTAAAAGCAAATAAAACACCTTATCTCTCCATCAAGAAGTTAAAATCTGACCAAGGGAAAAAACAATCACCAATTTGCTAAAAATAGCAAAGAATTAAAACAATTTATAAGATATTGCTTTATTCTTGCTTTACATGGCTTGCAGATTTAATATTCTCATAATTTGATTATTTTTGCAATTAAATATTTTGGAAATCTTTTGCAAAAACTTATTTCTCCAATTACAATGTTTGATTTTCTTAAAAAATCATAAAATATAAAGAAATCTCTTATCCATATTTCAATTGATTTCTTTTAAAAAAACAAAACTCCAAGTCATAAGTAAAATCTCGTTTACAATTATAATTGATTTCTCTCAAAATCAATTAAAACCTAGGATATCTATCAATCTCCAATTTCACTAAGGCATTATTGACAAGAAAACCTAAAGTCTAAAGCCATAAAATATTTCATTAGGTAGGTCTAAAGACTTAGGCAAAATAAAAAACATGGAGATCTATCATAACACTCAACCTAAGGTATGCATAAAGTATATCAATAAAAATTCATGCCCTAAGTCGAATTAGGGTTGGGAAAACCCTAATTAACAAAACCAAAGCATTCCACTTAACTTCGCTCATTTTGAAAGAGAAGGCTTTGGAAGAGATAACTCTGAGCCGCCGCCATGCATGAGCTAGGGTTTCTGCTGAATGAGGGAGATTCAAGCCTCCTTGCTACTCCTGTTTTGTTGAAACCTCACAATCTTCAAATGGTAAGCCATTTTTAAGCTCTTTTGAGCTTCTTTGCTTTGTTTCTGAGCCGTTTTTTGGGCTTGAGGCCACGACATGAGATGGTTATCTAATTTATATGGCTTTGTGTTCTTGCCTTTGCTTTTGTGTTTTTTGGTCTTCAATGTGGGAGGTCAACCCTTGCATCTAGAAGCTTTTGAGGGCTCGGTCGTGGATTTTCTACTCTTCCATGGCACGCATAGTAAGCTTCATCATTCCATTGTTCCTTTCTTAGCATTACTTCTATAAAATAGAAGCTTAAGAAGCTTTATAACTCTACAAAAAATGATACTTTCTATTTATAATTTAATGGCCATATACAGGATGCGCCATACTTATGTGCCTTCAATACATTTTATTTAGGAATTTGTATGGCTCCACTAGCTTCACTTCATATTCTAGATGTAGCATGTGTATTTAAGAGCTTTCTGTTGTCAAAAATGAAAATCTGAAGTTGTAAATCCCTCTCTTTGGTTGCGCCATTCATGCACACATTGGGTCTTTTTTTTCTTTTTTTTTTTCTGGGCTCGACCTAATAGAGCATAGTGTGTATTCTTTATTTCTGGAACAAAACCCCATATGGGTATGTGTATTTTGGCAAGAATAATGTGTATTCTGCATTTCTGGAAAAAAAAGATCTTGAACCTCCATAAATGGGCTCGACCCATTATGCATTACATGCATCTTTGCATTTTCTTGTAAAACCCTCACATGGGTATCTCTTGATTTTGAATCAAAGTATTCATTGTGTTTTTCTGTTGAAAAACCCATGTGGGTAAGCTAGAAATGGTGGAAAAACTTCACTTTGATAAACAACCTCAATGTGGGTATACTGAAAATAATGAAGAATCTGTACATTTTGATCTTTGTGCTTCATGTATTTCTGCACTTTCCCAGAATAAAACCCTAGCTCAAGGGCATACTAAACAAATAGTAAGATTAGAGATTCATGAAAGAACATGAATGTATGGAATTTTTGGAACTCACAGGACATAATATATAAGTTTTCTATGTTTTTGTAAACTTGTCCATTCTGCAAATTCCTTATTTGCTGTAACTCCAATTGTCCAAAATTTCCTATGGCCACTTGCTCCAACTTCATACAATGATGCTTTGAAGACATACCTTGAATGGTGAAAATAGATGCACAATTCCATTTGCAATACGTGTCAAACAATGACAAATCCCTTGTATTGTTTTCTCCATTTAATGCAACACAATGAAATACTTGAGGGTTGAAAATCTAAAGTTTTCTTCATGCTTGACTGTCCTTCAAATGTATAGACAGAATGGAAATAACTATGTAACTTATTTTCCCTATTGTAGTAATTGTTCTCAATATTATACTTCTCATATCCTAATGATATCCACTTGCACATGCCCATAAATGCTCTCCTCATTCTGCACTTCCCTTACATATTCTTGGTGGGTTAATGTCTTCTATTTGGCACTCTTCATTCATTTTTATGCTCCATTATGAAAGACTGATTTATGGACTTGTTCTCTTCTCAAATGAAAATATGAAACTCATCACATGTTTCCTTTATTAAACAGTGCTCTCATTGATGAGGCATTATGCATGCTTGTTCACTATCACCATCATGAGCATGAACATTGTTGTACTTCTCATAATATCATGAACATGATGAATAAACAATATTCATAGCAGCAAACAAATAGTATGACAATATTTAAACTTGAAAGTATGACATTGAGGAATCTCAGTTGAATTGATTAAACTCATTAAGTCTACTATTCACCTGTAGCTCTCAAAAAAACATCACCTGATTGTTATGAATGAACAATAGGCTTAATGGATTTGATGAATGAAACTTTGCTTTACTCCTTTAGAATAGTTTAGATGAACATAAGAACTGCATTCCTTTACTCAACCCTATCTGTAATGTTTAAGGGGCAGCATGTCGAGCTCTACCCCTTGTGGGAGCCCCATTTTTCACCACATGCTTTAACTAAGATAATCAACTACATGACTTTTCCCTATACATGCACAAGGAAACAAAGATGTTAAAGCAATGTGTAAGGCCCCGCCCCACATGTGACTAATACCACCCTAATTTGTTACATACCTTACCTAAATAGATAGCTAGATTTAGTGCAGACGATAAATAAGGTGATTTTGTGTGACAACAATATTGTACTCCATCTCTTTACGTTATGTTTATAGTCATTACCATAAAGGTGTTATGTAGTTATAAATTATGGAATATGAATTGAAGTTAAGAATGGGAAGCGAAGGCAGGTGTAAACCCTATTGGGGTAAAAGCGAGATATTTTTATAGACATGCCCATATAGAGGTATAAGTGTTGGTTAAAGAAGGAACTACTAATATTCAATTAGTTATTTTGTGATAACATCATTATTTTGGTGAATCTGTTGGTGGGGTAAACAATAATATAATCTAGTTAAGTTGTTAATTAAACAATAATATCATTTTAGAATTCAAAAAGATTTAATT
>VDFB02015590.1:0-12068 GCA_007258455.2 Sequoia sempervirens | reverse complement strand
TGGTTCACAAGTTTTGAATCAGACGAGTTCTAATAGATGGAGGTGCTGGTTTGAACATCTGTACCATGAAGTTGGTTAAGTCCTTAGTATTTTTTGAAGACTCCATTGATTTCATAAGAAAGATTACCATAAAAGCTTATGATGAAGAAGAAAGAGCATCCAAGGGTCTAATCATGCTGTCAATCAGAGTGGGCCCTATTATAAAGAATAATTTCTGTCAAGTACTGGACTGTGATCTTGCATATAACATCTTGTTGGGTCGTCCTTGGATCCACGAAATGCAAGCTATCCCATCAACCTATCATCAATGTCTTAAGTTTCCTTATGATGGACAGGAAATCACGATACCTACTGATAATTCCAATATTCGAACTTGTGCCAACATAAAAGCCAATCAAGATACTTTGGTCCCTAACAATCAAGAAGCTCATGCTAGGACTTCTCTAAAGATTGACACACAAATCAGTCAATTGACCAATAGTTTTGACAAAAAGATGAAATTCAAGGATCATGGAGTTGGAGAATACTCTCTTTGTCTTGCCAATTTACCTACATCACCTCGATCACATGGACAACCGTCTATTAGGGAACATCAAATATCAGCAGCATCAACATCAAAGCAAACACCAATAGAGCCAATGATAAAATTTAATGGACAATTCATCAAAGAAAAATTCCCCATGGAAAATCCTGAGGATACAGAGATTCTAAACTAGCTCTATAAAGATGAAGATGAAGCAGTCTCTAATGTCAAAATACCCACAGACAAATATGGAAAAGGGTATTCAATCATGCAGAAGATGGGCTATGATGAAGGGCCTATCAGAAAAAGGAAGGAAGGAGTAGTTGAACCCATTCACCTCTGCGGACTCGTTGTAAAAAAGAAAACTGGATTGGGTTATGATACTCTCTCCAAAGAAAGCACATCCAAACAACTACATGGCACTATCTTCGCATTGCAAGAAGGCTCAGATCCACAAGAAGCATGTTTGACAACAGTTCAGAACTTCTTGGAAAATAATTCTGACACAAACTCTGCTAAATATGAATGGGACACCATTTACAATGATGAGTTCTGGAGGGACAAAGAGGTTGATGTAATACACCAGTACGCTCCAACTCTAATTGAAGGTCAAGGTTTAGGGTCCCAACCACAAGAATCTGAACCATAAATCAACTATGATTCTAGTGATACTGATTCAAATCTAAACAAACAAGACTATCATGGGGACAGTATCATCATTGACCCACCTCATACCTCGGATCCTACGGACCACTCCGTTATGACCATAACCATAGCCGATTTCACACAACCTGACGATCCTCTACCTTTAATTCATCCTAATCTTATTGATTGGGATTCACCTAAACCTATTGACATACCCATGTTTCCAAATGATGAAGCTATCATAAACTTTCTTTCCGCAGATGATACAAATGATTGTTCCACTAGCGATTTTTGACATAGATTTTTTGATCAGGAGAGTGTCAAGTCTCCCAGCTGCAAAAGTAAAAATAGAAAAGAAAGATCTAATGGTGAAAACCAGAATCTGGCAGTATTAGATCAAAGAAAAAAATAAAATAAAGAGTGTATCTGATGGTGAAAACCTCTTTAAGGCACTAGACGATGGGAATCTTGACACTCTCTCAGATCACTACCATTAGCGATCGCCTATTTTGATTGAGCCTACAAATGATGTCAATCTTGAGACTTCTGACAAAACAAGAATTTTACAGTTAGCTACATCAATGACAGAGAAATAAATACCAGAGTTCATGGAATTCCTAAAAGAAAATCAAGTCAATTTTGCATGGTCTTATGCTGACATGCCTGGTCTTGATCCTGATCTTATCATGCATCACTTGTCTATCAAACTAGGGACCAAGCCGGTGAAACAAAAACTCAGAAAGATGCACCCTCATGTTGCATTATTGGTTAAAGAAGAACTGAGAAAACTCCTTAATGTGGGCTTCATAAGACCAATCGATTATGCAGAATGGATCTCCAACATTGTTCCTGTATCCAAGCCAGATAAAACTATGAGAATATGCACAGATTTCAGAGATCTTAACAAAGCATGTCCTAAGGATGACTTCCCACTACCAAACATTGACACTATAGTTGATCTAACAGCTGGCCATGCCATGTATTCATTAATGGATGGTTTTTCTGGCTACAACCAAATAAAGATTGCACCTGAAGACCAGGAGAAAACAACTTTCACATGTCCGTGGGGAACTTAATGTTGGAACATCATGCCTTTCGGTCTGAAGAATGCTGGGGCTACCTACCAAAGAGCCATGACTACAATCTTTCATGACATGATGCACATCTTCATGGAAGATTATGTGGATGACATATTGGAAAAATCATACACCAGAGAAGGAAATCTTGAAATATTATCCAAAATATTTGCAAGACTAAAGAAATTCAAAGTTTGTCTCAACCCTAAGAAATGTGTTTTTGGGGTCAAATCTGGAAAACTCTTGGGGTACATTGTTTCAGAAAAAGGAATTGAAGTAGATCCCACAAAAGTACAAGTAATTATGGAAATTCCTCCACCAAAGAACATCAGTTAGTTGAGATCACTGCAAGGATGACTTCAATCTATACAGAGGTTCATTGCACAATTGGCCAATAAAAGTTTACCTTTCACACATCTATTGCATAAAAATGTTCCTTTCAAGTGGGATGACAAATGTGAATTGGCATTTCAGCAAATCAAACAATATTTAATGACCACCAATTCTCGTACCACCAAATCCAGACAAACCCCTAATCTTATACATTGCTGCAACAAAAACATCTCTGGGGGCACTGCTAGCACAAGAAGACTCTACAGGAAAGGAACGTGCAATCTACTACATCAGTAGAACATTAACAAGTCATGAGCTCAACTACACTTCTATTGAGAAAGCTTGTTTGGCAGTAGTCTTTGCTTCACATAAATTTTGACATTACATGTTAACTCACACAATCAATCTGGTTTCAAAGATTGACCTACTCAAGTATTTATTAAGCAAAGCATCATTGATAGGAAGGTTAGCAAAATGGGTAATAATTATGAGTGAATTTGACATTCATTATGTTGACCGCAAGGCCATCAAAGGACAAGTTATTGCCGATCAACTAGCTGAAGCACCACTACAAGTAGATCATCCTCTGCACATTGAATTTCCAGATGCTGATGTTTTTACTGCAGAATCTAAACAACCATGGTCCCTATATTTTGATGGTTCTTTCACTCAACATGGATCAGGGGTAGGCATACTTTTCATCACCCCTCAAGGACACACCATTCCTCGATCATATAGGCTGATGTTTCCATGCACCAACAACATAGCCAAATATGAAGCATTAATCACCGGACTCAAAATAGCACTGGAATGGAGAATTACAGAATTACAGGTGTATGGCGACTCACAGCTGGTCATTTATTAGATCAATAATGATTATCAAACCAAAGATGACAAACTAATACCATATAGAAATATGGTTGATGACTTCAAGAAATATTTTGTGGACATAAAATTCACACAAATTCCAAGGCTTGATAACAAAGCAGCTGACGCCATGGCTACAATCGCATCATTGTTACAACTCCCAGAAACTCAAAATCGTTATGAATTTTTGGTGGAACAATCATTTACACTTGCTTATGATACACCTGAAAGCCAAATCATTTGCCACTTGGTAGGATCTGATTCACCTTGGTACGGAAAAAATTATGCCTATCTCAAAGACGATATCTTACCACTTGATTTATCCCGTAACCAAAAATGCAATTTTATCTGCCAATTTGCTCACTACACTCTTATCACTGACACCCTTTATCACCGTGGTCTTGATGGTTCTTTACTCCGATGTCTTGAATGTGAGGAATCTGACAAAGTTTTACAAGAAGTTCATGGTGGCATCTGTGGTACTCATTTGAGTGGACTGGCCTTATCTAAGAAATTGATTAGAATGGGTTACTACTAGCCTAGAATGGAGAGGGAATCATTCAATTTTGTGAAAACATGCTCAAAATATCAGATTCATGGGAATCTCATTCATGCTCCTGCACAATAACTTCAACCATTCACACCAATTTGGCCATTTTCTCAATGGGGGTTAGATCTAGTGGGCAAGATTCATCCTTCTTCATCAAACGGGCATAAGTTCATTATCACAACTACATAGTATTTTACCAAGTGGATTGAGGCGGTCCCTCTTACTAAAGTTACCGGCAAACAAATATCATCCTTCATACTCAACTATATCATTTGTCGGTATGGCATTCCCAACTCCATTATTACGGATAATGGACGTCCGTTCAAAAATTAGGATGTTGATGAACTTTGTGAGAGATTTCACATTTAGCATAGATATTCAACACCGTACTATCCACAAGGGAATGGCCAAGCAGAGGCCTCAAATAAAACAATATTGAAAATCTTGAAAAAGACTATGAATGCTTCAGGGAAGGATTGGCACATTCAACTCAATCTCGCCTTATGGGCTTATAGAACCAGTATCCGCACGCCAACAGGAGCAACACCATTCACTCTTTTCTATGGAGCAGAGGCCATACTACCTTTAGAAGTTGATATTCCCTCACTCAGAGTATCATTGAAAGGCCTTACAACAGATGATGAATACAGAGTCTCTCGACTCCAAGAATTGGAACTCCTAAATGAAAAGAGACAAAGAGCAGCTGATCATTTGAAAGCATATCAACAAATGATGTCTCATAGCTATAACCACAAAGTAAAGCCATGTACCTTTCAGGTGGGTGATCTTGTTCTGAAAGAGAACCCACGCAATCAGCAAGATAGAGAAAAGAAATGAAAGTTCAAACCAAATTGGCTAGGTCCTTATGTGGTTATCACAGTCTATGGTTCAGGAGCCTACAAGCTATCAACACCAGAAGGGGGCCTGTTTGATGAACCTATCAACAACATGCACCTAAAAAAATATTATGTCTAAGGCGATTATCATCATCAGAAAAAGTCTTGAAAAAATCCAAAAAATATCAGAAAAAGTCCTTAAAAAATTCAAAAAAATTAGAAAAAGTCCTAAGAAATTCAAAAAAAATTAAAAAAAGACCTGAACAAATCCAAAACATCAGAAAAAGTCCTAAAAAAATCCAAAAAAAAATCAGAAAAAGTCCTGAAAAAATGGTTACCCTAGTGAAAACCTGGCAAATAGGCATCTCGGTAACGCAGAAACAAAAAAAAACAGTCATAGGGTGAAAACTTGGCAAACAGGCAGTCTATTGACAAGAAAAATGCAATAAAAACAAATAATGAAAATCTGGCAAACAGACACTATTTGGGGCTCTCCATCTATTAGTTCATGTTCTGCACTTAACTCTTTAGCCTTCATTTTCATGCATCTTTTCCATCATCTTAGGGTCACACCAGCACCATGCTATCATCATTTTCTTTGAGCGATAATGTCTTATCATGGCTTGATTTTCTTACATATTCATTGCAGGAGGTTATGTTGATACCAAGGGAAAACATGGGGCATACTAGGGGCAATCAAATTTCAACAGTGAGACAATGACATCAAAACCAATCACGCAAAACAAAACAATCAAATCAAACCAAAACAACCAATCATTGATCCGTATCATAGTAGCTTTCAGCTGCGCACCTTACCATGAATCATATCTGGATGATCTCTAATCTGAATAATGTTTAGGAATCACAGTATTTCATTTTTTTTGAACAATGGTTGTTTAATTTTTTGATATCATTTCTTTGGAGCACACTCGATGAGGTACTGAACTAGAGTGGCAAGGAAAGAGGATGATTTTTTCTTTGTCTGTTGTATTGAGGTTAATCATTTATCTGTTGCAAGTATGTCACGAGACATGATTTCCAAATTTTATCATTGATGATAGTTCCAAATTTGCATCAGATGGTGGTTAGTCTTTGTCTGTTTATGTAAGAAATGCTCAGGTCATCTCGGTTCAGTTATACCTAGATGCTTGTGTTCACTTGCTATATCAAAAATCATGAAAGTTGTACTCAGGTCATCATTGGTGCTAATTTCCCCTACGATGCTTGTACTTCAACTGTTACTTTAAATGCTCCTATGATGATTTAAAGCGGGCTCAATAAAGTATTTGGACTTTCAGTTGCTTTCATTTAGGTCATTGTACATAGCGCAGATTGGATTTGCATCAAGAAGAGTTTTGAAAGGTTAATAGGCTGTCATATTTCTTTGGGCTATTTGTGGAGGATCCTTCCTTTATTATTATCCTTCATTTCATTATTCCATCCATTATCCATTTCATTATTTCCTTCATTCCTCCATTTCCTTATCCATTCCTTCATTCATTTCATTTTATTTTCATTATCATTATTACCATTTAAATCATCGCATTACCATTATCACTCCTATTAATTTCACATGCATTTCCTCATTTCATTCCTTATCATTTCAGATTAGTTTCATTACCATTGACATCATTTCATTCATTTTATTTTTTATCATTATTATTTATATTATTATCCATCATCATTCCATTTCCATTTCATTTTTTTTTATCATTTCATATCCATCATCATTACATTATCATTGTCATTTCATCTTATCAACATTTATCATTTAACATCTCATTATCATTTATCATTTAACATTTAACATTTCATATCATATCATTTAACAATTTCATCTCATCAACATTTATCATTTAACATTTCATATCATATCATTTAACATTTAACATTTCATATCATATCATTTAACAATTTAACATCTCATTAACATTTATCATTTAACATTTCATTATCATTTATTATTTAACATTTCATATCATATCATTTAACATTTAACATTTCATATCATATCATTTAACAATTTCATCCCATCAACATTTATCATTTAACATTTCATTTCATATCATTTAACATTCCATTCCATACCATTTCATTTATCATTTTATCATTTCATATCATTTCATTTCATTATAATCTCATTTATCATTTCATTTATCCATTCATTCTAATTACCAATCATTATATTTCATCACATATCATTTTATCATACATCACTATTTATTCATCTCAATTTTATATCAGTATTCCTATCATCTCATGTCATATCATTTTATCATACACTATCTACTCATATCATTTTACATCACATCATATCATAATACATATCATGAACACAACATTCATTTTTCATCTTTTACCTACATTTAAAAATCAACAAAAAATATACATTTCCATATACACATCATAAGTCATCCACCTGCATGACATCATTAGTACACATCATCAAATCATCATCATCATAATGAATAACATCATAATCAAATCATCCTGCATATCATGTTAGTCATCAAAATCATTCAAATGCATACCAAACTCCATAAACACATAGAAATAAATGCATATCACATCATAAATGCACACCAAATCATCATCAAAATAATCATCGCCATTACATATCATCGCTCATAAAAAATGATACAAATTTCCAACTGTCCAATGAAACTAAAATGTCCAAAGCAAAATACATCAGATATGATCAAAAATGGCATATACATGCTCCAAAAAAAATGATATACATAACAAAACTAGCTGGTCGATGCTCCTGATGGTGCTGGTCTGGAAGGAGGTGGTCTACCACTGGTGCCTGCATCTGAGTCTTGCTAAGGTCCTATCACTCCTCTGCTCTGTGTGTGTCCGTGATTTTCTCCTCGTCTTGCTATGGGATCGTGGGTATGGCTCTCTGCGCTCTAGAGGACATAGCTCCTCGTATCTAACCCTATAGTACTCAGCCTCTCACACCATCTCCATACCCTCTGCAAGGGCATCTCATAGTGATGCACTCTCTATAGTGCCCATCATCCTTTGTGCAATGCTCTCAGCCTCTACTACCCGCCGTCTAAATGCATCTCTCTCTGCTATCACCTGGGCTAACTGTGGGCCTGGGGAAGGTGCCTGTGCCTGTGCCTATGCTAGCTGTGTCTGTAGCTATACAATGAACCCCTGTGCCTGTCCCACTTGACTCTATAGCTGTCCCTATTGCCCCTGTAATGTCTGCACCTGGGCCTGAAGTGTAGCAATTTGTCCCTATTGCGAGGAGGATGCCATTTGGATCACTGTCCATCTCTCGATCCTTGTCCTCGGCCACCGCATAATCTAGACACCCCTTAGAATATTCAGCCCTAACCTCCCCAGCACATGTCCCCCCTCCCTGTCATCATCTCCATCATCATCATCTAAGCTCCCCTCATCTCTATTCTCCACCTCCTCTCCTCCAACTGCTCCCTGCTCGCTACATCCTCCTGTCTCACTACCCCTGGCTATGGTACTACCAAAATCGGTGTTGGCTCATCAAGATTGGTGAACCGAGGAAAGGGATGTGTGTGAAAATATGTAGAGTACTCATCATACATCCCAGCATCCACAATGTCTCATCTATTAGCCCATACCTCAGGTGCTAATGCAGTAAACTCTATATATGCAACCTGATAAGAAATTCATGGCCCCCATCTGGCCTCATCTCTGCTCCGGGCATAATGTGCAACCCCCTGCGGCATCCCCTGTGTGAATCCAAACTATCTCTGCACCCGCAATGCCAGAAATCTCTCCAGAATAAAGGGAGTCTTCCCTATCAGGAACCGAGGGATGTATACATACGACATCTCTATGTCATCTGTCACCCATGGCTCGCAATCCAGATATGGTTGCCATACGACTGTGTCCATGTCATCCAACAATCATCTCCAGTAATCCACCTTGCCCAGCTTGGGCTGGGTAAGGAACATCACATACATATATATATATAAGGCCTGCCTGGTGGCCTAACTCTGGGGCATGCCAGTCTCATCACAGCAAAATGCTCCCATGCCCAGATCTGTAGCAGTGTCACCCCGCAAGACAAACTGGACAAACCTCTGTACACCACCTGGTGCAAATCGTGATAAAGATGTGCTAACATACAACTCCCCCATGCATATCACCACAGCTATAGCAATATCTGCTCCAGAATCCTACCCCAACCCACTGATAATCCATTTTCCCAGCTATTCGGACAAAGGAGACCTCCAATGAATGCACCCAACACTGTCGGCAAGGCTAGATATCCTCGAAAATCAGCCCATGGTAACCAGTACCCTGCGATCTGTGCATCTCCATACACCCTCCTCAAAGCATCTGTGCCCCCTAGCTCCTTTTGATCGTAATACACAAGGGCTCCAACCACGTGGAGACCTAAGATCCTCTACACATCCTCAAGAGTCACATTCACCTCACTGGTCGACATGTGAAAGGCGTTGTGCTCTGAGTGCCATCACTCTACAAGTGCTGTCAACAATCCTCTGTTGACCCTAATCGGCGGCATCACCAACAAGGATCTCAAACCACACGTATCTATCAATGCTATGTCAGCAGGTGTCAACTCAGGAATCCTATCCCATCCTGCTGAGTGTCGCTCTCTAATCTGGAGGTTTTTGAAAACCTCATATTTTCATCATAAGGATAATTCATCAGAATCATATCAATCATACCAATCATTCAATCATTCAAACAACATCAATTAGACTCATATCTATCAATGACCTATAGTAGTGAACTATATCAGACCCATATCAATACATTTAATCATTGATCCATATCACACAATCAGTCCTATCAATCAAATCAAATCAAATCAAATCCATCTAGCTACATATCATATCAAATCTGTTCTACAATCAATCACTATTTGTTTTCTATCGCAAAAATCAAATTTATCATAAATCATATCAATCATTTACAATTTGTTTTCTACTCTAGGAAGCAAAGTTATCAATTCAATCTACTCTTTGTTTTTCATTCATGGGAAGCAAAGTTATTAATCATTTACTCTTTGTCTTCTAATCTACGAAGAAAAGTTATCAATCAATCATCATTTTTATCCATACCAGCATGATGACACGACAATTTACTTATCTACTGACTAAGGAAGCAATATAAGTCATCATTTTCACGTTACTATCATCAAAACATCAGTTCTGCCTATTTTACCATATGCGCCGTTCTTTTCACGGGATGTGCTAAAACCCGTATGCGCCCTTGTTTTCACTGGATGCGCTCAAACCGAACTCCTATGCGCATTTTCCTATATGCACAACTTCACTCCACCTAAGCGCCACTGTTTTTGCCTGATGCGCTTTTTCCTATATGCGCACCTGTTTACCCTAAAAGCACTCTACCCCTAAAATTTTTGATCCTACCCTATATGCGTGCTAGTTTTCACGGGATGCGCTAAACTAGTTTTTCCTAAATTTTCAAACATCTATCCTGTATGCACGTCAGTTTCTACTCTAAGCGCGCCTATTTTTTTTGAAAGCGCCTAAACTCTCCTAGATGCGCACAAACGACATTTTCTAAAACTAAAACCGCAAAAAAATAAAAATTTTTGATTCAAATCAAAAAAATTGAAAGCATAGGTGGTTAGATCAACTCACCGGTGGTCCATACGCAGTTGGCCTCTGGTATCTGCAAGATCTCTTGAACCGGTGGTGATTTGAATCTCCATGTCGTGATGTCACTCTCAGAGCTACAGTTTTCACCAAAGTCAAAACTGCAAATGACTTGTCTTTTTCAACCTTTTTACCTTTTAAAGGTCAAACAAGGGTAAATTTGACTTTATTTTCAAAATGGACATTCTTTTTCATCATTTATCGCGAGCTAAATCACTCACTCTCTCTTATTCATAATTTACCTCTCGACGGGGCATAATTAGCAGAAATATTGAAAGCATATCTGGGACAAAAATCTTATTTTTCTTTGAAGCAATGTGTTTTACACATCACTTCAAAGAGAGGCAAAATGTATACATATAAAAATGGTCATGATTAAGCTTGTTAATTAATTAAATATGATTTATTTAATTAATTCCTCTAATATCATCTACATATAAATAAATTTAATTATTTATTTATATCGTTCATTTTCTAATTCTTCTACCTTAATTAAATAAATAATTTTATTTAATTACTAACATTTCCATCTTCCGCTTGATTAAATTAAATAAATTTTCATAATTTATTTATATTTAATTATCATTTTATTCTAAATTTTAAATATTTTGAATATTTGAATAATGGAATATTCTCCATCCCATAATCGATTTAAATATTAAATATTTTATTTAATATTTCCTCACCCTAATTTCATTTTCTAAAACGTAATTAAATATGATTTATTTAATTATGTGGGTTTCCATTTTCATCTCCACTTCCTAATTAAATAAATATATTTTATTTAATTTCTAACTCATTGTAACTCGCCCTTCCAAATTCTCATCTCATCCTTCGAAATGGAAGTTTTCCTTCGGATCTCAATGATGAAAATTGAAAGAAAAGGGAAACCTTCCATCTTCTCTTCCACTTTTGAAAATCTCTCGCCGTCCATTCGAACAAGCTTAATCTGGACCATCGATCGATTCAGCCAAACAAATCCATTCGAAAACTCTATAAATTTTGGCGCAAATCCAATCTTTGGTTACCTATTCATTCGCATACCCACACTTTGTATACTCATTTAAACACGTGCTCATTTATGCGTACACTATGCATACACGCAATTAGCTCATGCATCACAGCCATACTAGCATCTCAACATAGCTTTGCATTTAGCATATTATGCATGTTTTAATCTCATTCTTTAGCTGTCATTTTGTTGAGCATTGGTCTGCTGATCTAAGAGCAATTTGATGCAACAAAACGCTAGAGATAGAGGAAGATAAGATGATTTTGGGAAAGCTATTGTTACGGTTTGTGTATATTCTGTTTCTTTTTCAGTTTTTCTGATATAATGTTTTATTAATATGTGTTTGAATTTCATTTACATTGATACATTTTTCACACACCATGTATCATGTATGTAATCATGTATGAAATGGCTAGCATGAATGTGGATCTTGACTCTTTATTGTATGTTGTAGATCTTGACTTGAATGCTTGCTCGAATCATAAGATACCTACATTACAAATGTTAGCTAAAAAAACATGATACATGATGACTTTGACATGATGCTTGAATCTTGAATACAACTCCAAAATGCCTGATAATCA
>VDFB02015587.1:0-16850 GCA_007258455.2 Sequoia sempervirens | reverse complement strand
GGTGTAGCGTAGCGAACTTGATCGCTTCTTCTTCCGCCATTGGTCTGAGAGCTAGATAATTATCCAGCTTTTGAATCCAAGCTCGGGTTGAACTTGTATCACTCCCATCAAAATGAGGAAGTATAACTTTGTTGACAGCTTGGTACAAATCTCCTTGATTTGATGGTCTTCTTTGATCAAAGTTTCTTCCTTGCCCTTTGTTCTTCCTCTTATGATCCATGAAATCATTGAAGGACATGTCCATCCTGATGTCGACAGGTAGGGAGTCATACTCTGTACGGCCAACCCTCAACTACTCCACGAATGAAGCATTCTCTTCAGGCTCTGGCTGATTGACTACAGGAGCTAGAAAAGTGGGCTTGAATGGTCTGGAAGAGATGTAACTGTTGTTTGACACTGTCCAGGCTGCATGCTCATCATGCTGGTTGGAAGCACTATGCTCCCCTTTGTGGCCCGAGTTGTTCTGTGGAACATTATTCTGCCCCATTTTCCCCATCATGAAAGATACCATGTCCATCAAGGCATCCATCTTTTTTCCAAACTCCTTCCCGGGACTCGTAGATCTCTCTCTTCCTTTTCCACTGTCATCTCTGTTGCCAGAACTTCTTTCACCGCCACCAAGAATCCTTTCGTTTCTTTCATTATCCCCCATTTCTGTTTCTTGTGAAGGCTCCCAATTAGCCCTCAAGATCTTTGAAGCTGTTTGACCTTCTGGAGGTTGATACAACTGTGTCTGAACTGTATCCCTCTTGTATACTCTTGCCAAATACCTCTGTTCTCTGTCACTCATAGAAGGCTGATTTCACAGGATGGCAGGATGCGTGGCTTTGATACCACTGAAGTATTCCGAGCCAAATTTTTCAATTTTTCACAAATTCAAATTACAAGCAGTGCACCCGTTAAGGTTAGATGGATAAACCAAAACGTGCAAGAAAGCAACTCTAACCAGAATGGTGCCGATGATGGCGAGCATTGGTCAGAGGATCTTCTACTCTAAATACAGAAAGGAACTCAACGTCAAGTATGTGCTACCCAATCCAATGCGGAGTGAGGGGCGACCATATGACGGAGTGAAATACAAAAGCAATGCTAGAAAGAAATGCTGAAAGATGAAATTACTCGACACCCAGAATGTGCTTGCTGACCCAAGATGGGAAAGTAGCTACCATAGGGCGGGGATCTATCTATTACAAACTTCAAATGAAATTGAGCATTACAAGTCAAATTAACAAGCTTAAGAATGACTGCCAGTACTACTGGTCAGTTTACAATTTGTTATCATACGCCTGTCAAAATGTTAGAGCTGAAAATATGAATCATTACAATGCAATAAGATCTCTCTTAGCTGAATTCACGAAGCCACATCAAATCGGCACAAAGATTGTAATTAATAGTTCTGATTTCCTGTTTTCATCAAATCTGCATTTTTGTAATTTAAACCAGCAGCCTATGAATTGATTCAAATGCTCGTATCTCCCTTATAACTCACTCAAACTGCTCAAACTAAGATGCATAAGACTAATATGACAATGGCGCTCAATCTAGAAACTTAACCCCGACTCCAAATGCAACTAATAAGAAATGCACAAATCCCAAGAATGCTAAATGGTACGGCCTTGCTGAAAAAGGCGATTTTCTTTTTAAAAATAATGCAATCACTATAAAATCTAAAAACTGGAGAATATGATTGCTCTTGACAAACGAAGAGAATGAGACGATACCCAGAAAGACTATTTTTGTATTTTTCAAGATATGAGTGAAACATGCAATCTGCTGTATTAAATGATGCTAAAATGCTGAAACACTAAAATGCCCAAAACAGATTTAACAATGCAAGAAGCTAAACACAATGCATGATATTCAATAACTCACAAACTAGACTAAGAATCACCACTTGATGTTGTCTTGCAAACACGAAGCGATGCCCGAACTAGGAGGCCTTCATTCCTCGAAGCGATTCCAGAGCCAATCCGGCAGCATAACAGTGTATTTTCCAAAGATGCCCAAAATGATGCACAAGACTCCTTTTTATAATTTTCGCTTGACTTCACAAAACCCTAAAATCTGCTTTTAGGTCAAAAACCCCTCATCTCCTCAAGAAGGCGTACTTTCTCTTCAAGGCTCATGATTTGATATTTTAATTACATATCATACTTTAAAATATGCGCCCTTCATAACCATGCTTTGACTTAGGGAATAATTAAAATATTTCTTAATGAGGCGCCACCCTCAAAAGACCCCTTTTTTAAAACATCATTAAGTCATTAATCTAGGCCCATGGTCAACGTTAAAATATAATATTTAACGTGACTTTTTAATTAAATGACTTAGCTTATCCCTCCGCAGGTGCCCTGAAGCCAATACTGAGCCAAACATCTGACCAAACTGAAGCAGGAAGTCAACCGAGCTGAACTAATCTGGAAAGCTGCCAAAAATAGAATTTACTAAAAATAGTAAATTCCAAAAAGTGCTCTGAATGCTGAGATGAACATACCACCGCGAAGCCCTCTGAGAACCCAGAAGGAATCCGCCATTGAATCCACCATCTCTGAGCAATGACCTCAAAAATAGGAAACCCTAATTTTACCTTCCGACTAGCCTTCGGGTTTCCAGAAAAAAGGCCAACGGTCACATGAATGATCAGGTCAGGTTTGAGAAGGGGACATTACGGACTCTTTTTGGCAGCAAGCTTTTTGATTCAAGAATGCTAAGCACTTCCTCAAGTGCTTGAGATGTTCTTCCGTGCTCTTGAAGATGAGAATATCACTCAAAAATCAACACAAACTTCCTCCTTTGTTTTCTAAAAACTTCTGTTCATACTAAATTTGGAAGGTCATTTAGAGCATTAGTCAACCCAAAAGGCATGACTAAAAACTCGAAATGACCATAGTGGCATCTGAATGCCGTCTTCTCAACATTTGACCCTCTCATCCGAATTTGATAGTAGCCCGACCTCAAATAAATTTTTGAAAAGAACTTGGCACCATGTAGCTCGTCAATGAGCTCATCTATCCAAGGAATGGGGTACTGATTTTTTATTGTGCTTTGATTCAAGGCACGATAATCCACACACATGCGGATGGTGCCATCCTTCTTCTTCACAAGAACTACTGCTGAAGCGAAGGGACTCTTTCTTGGACGAATGAAGCCCATCTCCAAGAGTTATTTTATGTTTTTCTCGATCTCATCCTTTTGCTTCTTAGGATGTCGATATGGTGTTGTGTTGGCTTGGCGCTGTTTTGAGTTCAATGTGCTCAGGCTCCTCTTCAGGAGGTGGCCCGAGGAGGTAAATCAGCAAATACCCTACTCTTCTTGGTGAGTATAGGTGAATATACGGAGGATAGTCCCTCTTTGTGCCTCACACTGAAGACTAGGCTGGAAACCATGCATTAGCAGCCCACTCAATTTGATGGGTGCCGAATCAACCTCTCCATTCTTTTGAATGACACAATCCAAGGACCACCATTGGACATTCCTCTTAACACCACCTTCTTTCCATCAGATTGGAACTTGAGCTCCATGGTTTGTAAATTGAGAGAGATTTCACCAAGTGAGCGCAACCATTGTATACCAAGTACCGCATTTGTGTCACCAATAGTAACTACATAGAAGTCATCTTTGACTTCATAGTTGCCTAACTGCATGGACATGTTAGGAACTCTTTGGTTGCAGGAAATATGAAACCCATCAGCCACCATGACTTTGAAGCCTTCAAATTCTTCAATTTTGAGACCTCTCTTTGCAACCACTCCTTCGTCAATGAAATTATGTGTGGCCTCAGTGTCAATCAAGGCAACAATTCGGTGACCTCCAACTCCACCATGAACTTTGAAAGATTCGTTCTTTTGGAAACTAGAGAGTTGGGCAATAGGGGCCCCAACTCCTTGCTCATGATTGAACTCTTCTGGAGCTCTCTCTTGCTCGCTGTCCCCAAAATAGGACTGCTGATCAGACATATCAGATTCTGATCCATAATCAGAATAGGCTCCCATTTGATTATAACGCCCTCTTCCAGGACATCTATGACCCTTGGTCCAAGGCTCTAAACATGTATAACACTTTCCCTCCTTTCTAAGCTGTTCACGTTGCTCTTCAGTCAACTTGGGTGGGAACTTCTTATGCTGATTTGAAAAATGCCTCTTATCCTTCTTGTGGCCAAAGGGCTTTGGCGGAAATTTAGGCCTAGGGGCTGACAACTCCATACTTCGAGACTTCTTGATTGCTTCTTCAAGGCTTGGTGAATCGAAAGCTTTAACCCACCCTTTCAAAGGTTCAACCAATCCTTCAGAGAACAATACAACCAACCTCCTTTCAATGATGTTGGGCACCATCACGGAAAGCCTTTGGAAATCAGCTATGTAAGAATCCAAGGAGCCATGCTGCTTCAATTGTGCAAGCTCATGGAATTTCACTTCAGGATCCTTAGTGTCGAACCTATCAATCAACTTATTAGTGAATTCACCGTAGGTTCGAATGAGGTTATGGCCAAGCATGACCAAACCATGGTACCACCACTCATGGGCAACTCACTCCAAATGAAGTGTTGCAAACTTGATGGCATCTTCTTCTAGCATGGGATGGAGTGAAAGGTAGTTGTCTAACTTCTGAACCCACGATCTTGCTGAACACTTATCACTTCCATCGAAGTGAGCCAATGACACCTTCCCAAGGGCTAGTTGATAATCGGTTCTAGGAGCCATATGAGCACAGTTATCAACTCTTCCTCCATTTCTTTTGTTTCTTTGGTTCAAGAATTGATCAAAGGACCATTGGTCTCTAAGATCAGGAGGTAAGGTGGCATACTCCAAGTAGGCTTGCCTGGCATCATCTGCAAAAGGAATGGCAGCTTGAACTTGCGGTTCCTCCCTCTGAGTGAATGTAGGAAATAGCGGCCTAGAGGCTGATCCACTAGAGGTGGCCTCATGCTGACCAATAGTTCTACTTCCTCCATTACCATTGTTCCCATTGACTCCATTGTTTTCTCCTGTAGCATGGTTTTGATTAGGAGTATGATTCTGAGGAGTTTGTTGGTCCATTCGTGCAAGTAACCGGGGCATCATATCAATCATCCCATCAAACTTCTTTTCCATCCTTTCATCTCTTTCATCCATGGCCTGCTTAAGATTGTTTGACATGTTCTCAACTATTTTACCAGTATCTACTACTCTTCCTATTTCTCTCAAAGCCTCTGAAAAAGTATCTGCTTCTGGCACTGGCGGAAACTGTGTCTGTTGTCTTCTGGCCTGACTTCTGGTGAAGTATCTGCAATCACTGTCACTCATCTGACAACTAAATCACTGTAGGGCACAGGTTGGTAGAATCATGGCTCTGATACCACTGTAATGAACCGGACCAAAAAAAATTTCGTTTTTCAAATGCAATTACAATCAACACGCACCCGTTAAGGTTAGCTCTAAACCAAAACGATGCGGAAAGTAACTCTAACCAAAATGTACACCAAGATCCCTATGTGGGCAAGGTGTGAGCATTGGTCAGAGGAGCTAATGCAGATGCAAACTGGAAAGGTAACTCTAACCAAGAATGCATCTAGGATAGACGAGCATATGGTCAGAGGATCCAATGCAAGATGAGCTGAAATAACTCTAACCAAGAATGGCGCCGAGTGATGGCGAGCATGTGGTCAGAGGATCCCTACAACTATTTACTGAAAGCAAATAGGCGGCAAGCCAGCCTCTTCCACTTATTCAATGGGAAGTACATGTAAATTCAAAGATGAGAAGAGAGAATTGCTGACAGTACTACTGTTCAGCTTACAATAAGTTAGAGAGCCTACCAATAACACAAGATTAGAAGCTTCAGATGCTGCAATAATTCTTAAATAATCTCCAATGCCCCCAAATCCCTTTAGTAACAACTTCTCACTCACAAATGAACTTTTCCCAAATCTGATATGACTGATTATGATAGAAAATTGCACAGACCAGCAACACAGCAACTTACTAAAATGCTCACAAATCACTCAAATCTCACCCAAATCACATGAAACTAAATGCATTCAACTCCTAATATGATGGTGCCCTAAAAGTGACTGAGAAACCAACCCAAATGACTCTTATTTATTTTGCACGGAAATCTATGCATCTTGAGAAAAGTACGGCCCTCAAGGAGGGGCGATTTTGCTCCATAAAATCCAAGACACAAGCATAAAATCTGAAACTTGGCACACTTGGTCGCCCCTAGCAAGAAATCAGATTGGTTAAATACCCAGACTGCAATATTTTTATTTTCAAAGATATAAGCAAATCTTACAATCAGCTGTGATAATCAGCAACTACAAAATGAGACAGAAAATGCAAGCTAGAACTCCAAAATGCAAGATACTCAACTAAAATGCAAAACAAACCTATTACAAACTATCCTCTCAACTAGTTGCTATCTTTCAAGCAAGAAGATGAGCCATTGCTAGGAGGTGTGCTTTCCTCGAAGCGAGTGCCTGAAGACAATTCAGCAGCATAACGATGTGGTAGACAAAAGATCCCAAATGAAGAGCTGAGGCCTGAATATAAAGGCATGAGGAGAGCCTTCTAGAAACTTCAAGAAGGGAGCCCAAAATCAAATTTGAATTCAACACTTTTTCCCCCCAAAAGGTGGCGTCCTTTTTCTCTTAATATGATATTTCACCTTTTTTATAAAATTCAATCTTTCCTCAAGTAGGCGTCCACTTCACTAACCCATAATTTGGCCTTGAAATATAATTTATCTCTCAATGAGGCATTTACCCATAAAGCCCCCTTTTTAAGAACAACATAAAGTTATAATGCTAGGCAAGGGGGTGTTATAATATTAAAATATAATATTATAATGTGAAAATACTTATCTCTCCATAAAATTTGCACCAAAAGGCCAAAAGTCCCAACACCAACTGAACTAGTTGAAGAAGAGAGCCAATCCCACTGTAGCCTGCAGGACCACTGCCAGAAATAGAATTTACTAAAAATAGTAAATTCATGAAGTTGCTCGAAACGCCAAACTGACTATACCACTGCGAAGCTCTCTGAAAACCCAGAAAGAATCGGCAATTCAATTTCCAAACTTTGAGCAACAACCTCCTCAAAAATGGGAAACCCTAATTTCACCATTTGAGTAGCCTACGGGTCTCCGGAATAGGCCAACGACCAACTGGAAAGATCACATTTGAGAAGGGGACATTACACTTAGTTTATAATTAATGTGAAAATACGCATCTCATTAAAATAATATAATATAATGTTATAATGTGAAAATACTTATCTCTCCATAAAAATGCACCCAAGTGCCAAAAACAATAATGCCAACTGAACCATCTGAAGAAGAAGACCAACTGAACTGAACCCAACCTGTCCACTGCCAAAAATAGAATTTACTAAAAATAGTAAATTCATGAAGTTGCTCGAAACACCAAACTGACCATACCACTGCGAAGCTCTCTGAAAACTCAGAAAGAATCCGCAATCCAATTTCCAAGCTTCAAGCAACAACCTCCTCAAAGCAGGAAACCCTAATTTCACCATCGCGTAGCCCCTCTGGTCCTCAGGAATAGGCCTTGGTCAATGAAAGGAAGATCACATTTGAGAACATTACATAGTTTACAATTAATAGTGATAAATTTTGTACTAATTACAACATTTTCCATCAAAAAGTGAATTCAAAAGATTTTAATTCCTTAGATTCGATTTCTTAATATTGCATCAATGAGCAGAGCAATACCATAGTATGCCACTTGTCTTTTAGTAGTTGGATCTCCCAGTTTTTGGAATGCCCCTAATTCTACTTGAGCATCCAAATCCAGATGAATACCAACAAAAACATCTCTAAATAAAGTTCTAGCACCATGCCAAATGTGTCCAAAAAAGTAAAGAAGAGCAAATCTAACATGCCCAAAAGTAAACCAACGCCGTCGGCTACTTTGAAAAACACCATCTGATTTCAAAGTAGCACAATTGAACTAAAAAATTTCACTTAATTGTGCAACCACCATAGAACTCAACAGTTACACCTACATGTTCAACACTATATTTTGATTCTGCTCTCCTAAAAGGAACATCGGCTTTCAAAATTCCTTCTTCATCTACTAGAACAATTGGAAACATTTTGTAAAATTTAGGTGTATGACGCACAAAAAGCTCATGTCTTTTTTATATTTGAAAATAGGATGTCCTAACCAATCAACAACAATTCCATCTCCATCGTCCATTGCACCTGCCTTGAATAACCCTCTTTTAGCTGGATTTTTCCCAATGTAATCATAAAAACAAGTTTTCCAAGAATTTTTGACCAAGCTTTGATGGACTTAGATTTTCAGCCAGACCGGCACAAACCAGTCAATTCATTTCTTGTTGGAAGTATCCCTACTCCTACTGGTAATGAGTAGGACCAAACAATTCAATCAGAGTGATTGTGGACCATACCACATTGTTCCAGCCACAATGAAAACTGCAAAAAACATAACAGCAATACTGTTGGAGAGGACAGTTTCAATATTCCCCATAAGTTATCCTTTGTATAAATGTTGGGGAGAATGAACATTGAGATGGAATAGATCCGCTAATATACCCAATATACCTGCTGCAATATGATGATGTAATGATCTAGGGCTGCCTGGAAATAATCTACAGAATTCTGTTCTAAATTGTTGCACTCAGCACAGTAAAATATAAAGAGAATATAGTATTCAAATTCAGATTTATAAAATTAATCCACCCCAAATACTCATTTCATATTGCAGTCATACATGAGTAAACAGATCCATCCTTGTTCATTAATAAACCAGTTACAAATCAGTTACAAAGGCTTATTTCCTACAGATCTGAGTGTGGCCTGACAACTCACTGAGTTCTTGCTGTCCACAGAAGCCCAGATCGCACCTATCTGACCCTGATTGGCACCCTGACATGGATTTGTCTTGAGATGAGGCTGACCACATATCCTCTCCAAAAACTAGGAAGTGTGCTGGGTGCTTGCGCAAACAACACCTTATATGCTTGTAGGGATCAGTCTCAACACCTCACTCGCCTGGTAATATAAGGCGGCTTCAAGTCCTAGCCGGCCATGGATTACTCCTAGCCTCATGTGCCCTTCATTCCAAGCCAAATACCTGCAAATTGTCCAATGATGGAAATTATAAGCTCAGTTGCAAACCCTGAATTGGATCTGCTCAAAACAAGAGAGACAGGGTTTTCGTGCTGACTCATTGGTGCAGTGAGGGTTTTTGTCCTTGCTGCACTGAATTTAATTGCTGGAAATACGTCCAGAATTTGCACCAAAAATGCTTGATGTGATCTCTCAGCAATAAGGCTTGAATGTATACCTGCCAATGATTGGCGCTTGGCCCCAACGAAGGTGCCAAAACCAAAATTGGAAAATTCAAAATTAAATTCAATTTATTATTGTTTTTTATTTTTATTTTTATTTATAAATTTACTGCTTATTATTTACATTAATGGGTGGTGTTTAAAAACACCCTCATTAAAATATTTTTGAGGGCTGACTTATTTTCGGGGGGACATGACAGATGAGAAGCCATTCCTCCCGGAAAGGACAAAAGCCTTCAGCTCCCCATGCCAAATTTACAAGTTGTATTTTTCTAGTTAGTATAGACTCTATAAGGACCAAACACCCATATTTCAGGGCCATACAAACCCGTCATATGAAATCATCATATGAAATGCTTCAAAACAAGTTGCTCCTGAGAGGAATAAATGAATTCCAAAAATCTTAAGCAAATCTAAAGAAGGTTTAATTAATTATTAATTTTAGACCGTGCTAACAAGCAAGTAGTCTGGTCCAATCGTTTGTGGCACATCTCAAGGCCTTGCTATGGGAAAGGATCATGGTACCTTTGTTTCCCAAACAATGCTGCCAGATCCAACGATGCTGTGGTTTTGTTTGGCTGTGCTGTCCAAATTCAATTCAATCCAGCCAGGGTGAGGGAGGGAGGGGGATTGCTATTAGGATTTGACTGTGATTTAGAACCATTTAGGGTGCTATCTTCCTTTTAAATTCGAAAGCTCATCATTTGATGATCTATCATACTGATGGATTTGAGATACCTTGTTGGCTCCACAGAAAAATTGCCTGTCGGCTTTGGAGAAAAACGTGGTCTATCGTTCTAAGTTTCCTATCTTTTAGGAATTGATGCAGGTTATGTGGCCCTTTACGCCTTTTAGCTGCACGAAATCCACTGTTAGAATTTTCATGTGAAGCAGCAACCATAAGAGTAGTACCTTATCTTACACAAACAATAAAGCGATGGCGATGTGAAGATTCTCATTATAATTACCAAATCTTTCCATGGGTGTATGCGTATATGTGTGTTATTGTGATATGTGGATGTTTATATATGAATGTAATGTAAGGCTAATGGAGTGGAGTAGCTGAAGACCATTTCTCGATAATCTTGGTTAGGGTAAACTAGATCATGGATATTATCTGTTCTAACATCTTGAAATTTTTGGACATAAATATTTTTCTTGCCTTCATCTAATTTTAAAGCTGGTAATATCTGTGTCTTTCCATAACAATTTTGGAAGTTACAGAAAAATTGTTATGGGTTTTTCAAAGTTCTAGAAACTGTTGACACTGTCCTGTTATTTAAAAATGAAAGTTGGTAAAGTAGCTTTTCTGTTTAGTGCTTTTCCTTTTCCTTATCTTCTGCTCATTCAGTTGATGCAGTTCATGACAGGTTACTTCGAAGCAGCGAGGATTTTGTGTGGGCAGTAGAGATTGCTTTTCATGGAAGGTTTATCATTGATGTGGAATTTCTAGATCTAAAAGTTGCTTCAATTAATGTAAGAATTGTAACAATTTTCAGTTCCTAAAATTGCCATTTCTCACTTTATGTGGGCTTTGATGTGATGTAGAAACTTCTAACCGTACTTCTCTAATATCCTCATAATGTGATTTTTAATGACTCTCGATGAAGGGGGGTGAGCCTTCTTCTATATGGCCGAATGAAGGAATCATGCGAAATCAAGCAATAAAGGGTACACTAGCATGCCTGTCTCGTATGCTGAATGATGGACTTCATGCCGATGTTACAATAAACACTGCTAATGGTACTGTTAGAGCACATCGGGCCATTCTAGCAGAAAGGTCCACTGTATTTGAAGGGATGCTATCGGAAGACTTTAAATGTAAAGTATCATCAATAATTAACATTGAAGATATTTCTGTAGAAGCTTGCATGGCTCTCTTAAGCTACCTTTATGGAGGCATCAAATATGAGGACTTTCAAGAGCACAGGATAGCTTTGCTTAGGGCTTCTGAGAAGTTTGATATTGGGGACTTGAAAGAAGCATGTGAAGAGAGCCTTTTGGAGGATATAGATTCTAAAAATGTTCTGGAAAGGCTTCAAGTAGCCTGGAATTACGAGCTAATCCAATTGAAGAAGGGGTGTTTGAAGTACCTGTTTGATTTTGGGAAGATTTATGATGTGAGAGAAGACCTCAGCATATTTTTCCAGCATGTTGACAGGGAGTTGATGATTGAAATGTTTCAAGAAGTACTTAATGCTTCAGGGATGTCATAAGCATATACATCACTCAGCTAAAAATAGAAAAGCGTAATTATGTACATAATTATTTGTTTATGAAGCATGTAGCAACTAGATATTTTATGGATAACAGCCTAAGTCCCAAGTTCTCCCATGCATGGGTTTAGTTTCATTACAAGGAAACCGAGGCATATCATTAACTATTCCACATCTACCCAAGGTATATACTTCCCCCAGTTTGACCTAATTTTACTTTTGTGGATTTTCTTACAGTTTCTATTTCAATTTCTGATAGCTTATGCATGAACATTTCTTTATCTGATATACATTAATTTGCATTTTGTGCTCATCTTAAATTGCTGGTAGTGTCGCAGCTTGTCTATTTGGAAAATAAACTTTTTGTATCACTAGTGTAAATCAGGCCTTTGGGACTTTAACATTTCAACGACATTTTATCAGGAATGCTATTTAATTAATTATTGGTCAAGGGTTTGATGATGTAGAATGTGAATCTGAAACAGAAATCAAATGTGGTAATGATAGTCCAATATAATGCAAATAATTCAAGACTTAGAGAAACTGTGTTTCGCAATTGCAGTGGGGAAGCTGACTAGCACTTATGTTTGTCGAAATATAAATTGCATGCCACATAACAGTAAGAATTCTCTTTTATTATAATTCTCTATAAATAGATAATACATGTTTTCAAGCAGGAAGCAATTACAGCAAATGTAAATGGGTTACTTCAGAACTACATGGGTGTTTGAAATCCTGCACTGATCTGAAGCTGGCACTTTATACAACAGCATCACATTCATTATTGACTGCTACATTGTCCCAACTATTTGATGCTTTGTTGCTAAGCTACAGTGTTGGTAGACTAGTCCATTAATGAGCTCAATATGAGCTATGAGTTTGCAAACTGGCCTACTGGACTCAATAATTTAGGTTGTAATATCAATAAATGTGGACTGGATCAGCAATGCTATTTTTTAGTAGTGATTCTTATTAAATCTCTTTCCTCAGAAGCTCAGGAATAAGGTGCAGGCATATTGATCCTTTTGTCAGTTTTGAATTGGTCTGATAAGAGGCAGTGGGCTCATATCTTACAGGGATATAGTTGATCCATCCGATTGCAGACTCTAGATTTAGAGTTCTTGGTCCACCCACCCATTACACAGGTAGGTTCTGTATCTCAATTCATGGCTCAATGTGACGAACAAATTTTGTCCACCAAAAGTCTGGGCAGTGTATTCACCCCTTTGGCAGTGAGACTCTCTCAGATCCCCAGTTTTGAGCCCAATTACCTGTTGTGATCACGTTTTATGGCTTGTCATTTTAGAACAAAGAGTCACAGACGCTCTATTCTCTCTTGAAAAACTACTTCCTATGCTAAGATTGCCAGTAAGTTCATAGGGTAATTCCAATGTTTAAGATGAACGCGGATAGGCTCTGTGGTATGGATGTGATTTGCTGTGGGCACAAGTAGATTTTGCAAGTCATTCTTAGAAGTGGAGACATGAATGCAGTACCATTTTTGGATTTTTTGATTTTATAAAAAAAAATGAAAAAAGATTTAGGGTTTAGAGAATCTATTCTACTCCTAAGAAATCAAGAGAAGACGAAGACTAAGTGAAACCAAATAAACTATACTCTGTTTCGCCACGTTCAACGACAACTACGCAGAGCAAGTGCAATCTTCTAGGAATGTGCTTGTGATTTTCATGTGATAAATAATTGCCATCAGATCGAACAACAATTATCAAGACAGAAGTTAAGCATCCACAGTAAAGCTCAGTCTAACTTTGCACATTGGGCGAAATCATCCACCCAAAGAAAGTATGAGCTTGGTTTCACTAATCGACGTTATCAATCAATCATTCTTCTAACATACATTTTAATTTAAATCTACTAAGAGAGAAAGAAAATATGGGACCATGCAACTATTCAACAACCAAGTACTCAAAGCACCTCATGCATTTGAACTTCATTATCAAAGTAGCTTTTCACAACAATCTCATAAAACTCTCTCTTTATTTCTAACTATCTCAAATCTGCTCTAACTCTTAATCCCCTCTAACTTCTAAGCTTCTAACTATCCATCAATCTATCTTCTAATTATGAGAATGAGAGAGTGAGGGGGGGTTTATATAGTTTTTCCGGATTACAAAGAACGGCCCAGATTGATTCAAGATCAATGGCCAAGATTAAATTGAACTAAACCCTAATTAGGGTTTCCAAAACCACAATCAGTTAACTAAAGAGGACACTAGACAACTGGAGTGTCGTCTTTATCCGCTTGTGCAGCCTCACGTTCGGCGAACCTGGACACTTTCAGGTCGACCTCCTCCATAGCAATGTCGGGCAGCACGCTGATGTTGTACTCCAGCAAATCCAAGTTCTCGGCACATTCTGCAAACACATTCGCCCAAGCTGGTTCCTGTAGCAAGAAAGAACTTTTGGTAGCCATGAAGTCGAACACTTTGGTGAAGCCTTCCTTCATGATTGGCCCAGTGGTGGAGAAAACTTTATGTACTTGCTCCTTTAAAAACTTTGGCCGCAAGTGTTTCCTTCGGACAATCTCCCTGTCTAGCATATCTGCAGCCATCTCATAGATTTTTCTTTGAATTTCTTTTATTTGCTCTTCCACTCTACCACTATCCTGTTTCACCTTTTCGAGGACTCCCTTTCTAGAGACTAAGGCATAGTACCATCCGTTGAAGTCATAAGTTGCACCGGCTTCAATAACTTTATCTTCGATCAACCGTTGCTTTGAAATGCCTTTCAGTTCTCGGATGTATGGGATGATCCTACTCTGAATGTCCTCGAGGCTGCTCCATGACTCTGCAAGATCTGCAACTCGTGAAAGTATGAAGGAAGCCTGCTCATTTACTTGCGCCAACTTTCTTGCAAACACCAATGCCTCTTTTTTCCTTGCAACCATCCAATCTTTAGCCTCCCTTGCTGTTGTCAACTCTTCTTCAAAATGAGCATCTGGTTCCTGTGAAGCAGTTGGAGGTAAAGGCGCCACTTGTTCGCCTTCGTTTAGTGGCCTAGTCAGGTGCTGGATATAATCTTTTAAACGCTGAATTTCTTTCTTGTATTCTTTCTTCTTGGCAACTTCTTTTTCTAATCTGCCCTTGATGGTGGCCACTGAATTATCCAAGTCTTCGACTTCCTGCCCCTTTGATGTCGGACCCATGTCGACAGTCGTGATAACATATTCTTCAGGAGCAATCTCGTCTTGAAACTTGTCATCCGCAGGCACTGCAATTTGCACCGTGCGATTTCCAGCTTCATCTCTTTGAATAGTTGAGAACTTTTTGGCCTTCTTTCTCGGGGCAGTCTGTTCTAATCTTGCAAGAAAATCTGCGTCATTGTCCTCCTCCGGGACTTCCACTGGCGCTTTTCTTTTCAATCTTTCCCTCAGCCACTCAGGTACCGTTGGCTGTTCGATCATGTCCTCTTGATTTTGGACGTCTGGTATGTCCTGTACTTCCTGTTCTTCTTGAATTTCCGGCACACTTTGAATTTCTTGGACTAGCTGCATATCCTGGATCTCCTGGATGGATGGGTCCTCTTGAATGCCTTTGAGGGCGGAAATCATTCCTTCCTCGAATTCTCCATCCTCGATGTCTGTGTTGTTATCTGATTCCAAGATTTCTGTGCTTGCCGGAGAGGGTTGATTATCATCTTCTATTTGGATTGGCTCTATATTTTCAATTGGAGAAGGTAACATAGCATTTTCCCAGGATTCTCTATCCATGGCAAGCATCTCTTCTATGTTCCGGGATGTAGCCGACTGAAGGGGTTTGGACTTGTGTTTCTTCCGCGAGGGACCTTCATCTATCCCTTTACCCTTGTCTTGAACTGCAGATTTATCGGCTTCTTTTCTCTTTTGGAGTTGGCAGCATCTGTTTGTCCATCAGCATGAGATGCACCGGCGTTCGAAGAACATGACTCGGTGTCTCCCATCAACTCGTAGGTAAATTGCATATTTCTCTGTTTTAGCACTTCTACTTGCCTATCTATCCACCACTGAGAGTATTTGAAAACAGGGCGCATCAAAGTGGTTAGATCACCCATCTCAGGTTCGAACCATTTCATAGGTGGAAGCGGCTCATTTTCCTTGAAGCCTGGCTGCACATATATCCCGTCATCTTGTAGCTGGTCAGGTATTTTGAAAAGCTCTGTCGCTCTGATCATGCTCAGGGGTAACCTTGACCATAATCTTCTTCTTACATCGTATTCATCGGCTGCGTTGGCCCAAAAGTCCTCTAGGTCAACCCGATGTTTGTATCTTTCTCCGTCCACAATCTTGATGTGATGAAGCGGATCGAAATTGCTTCTGGCTTTGTATGATATAAAAGGATACTGTTGAATCTCCAGTCGAGCAACCTCTGCTGCTTGGGCTGTTGGGCATGACTCCTCCATGTTGCCGATGAAAAAGGGGAAGGTGGCGGCAGCTTTCTGCTTGGGTCTTTGGATGTTCTGGTATGTTTCTAGTTGCCTTAGCACCTCCAACAACACCATCCTATTTGTCGGGTAGACAGGCAGCCTATAAGGATTTCCGGAAAATCCTTGGATTCTGATGTAGGTGAACTTTGGATATTGAATAAACCAGAATCCATACCGGCTTATCAAGCTTTTGGCTTCATGCGAGAGTCTCTGGTGCGTTCCGCCTTGAAGAAGCCTAGTGATATACATCAAAAATGCATCGTGAGCTCGCCGGAAGTGGGACTTCTCTTTCAGCTGCAGTTGTGGATAGCAGTCGTAGACTTTGAATTTCCCCTCACCGTTGCCAACCACGCCTTTGCATGTCAAGCCAGGGTATTTATAATATCTTGCCAATGAATAAACAACGTATGAGCTCATGTGGAAAACTTTGGTCTGCTCAAAGTTGACCAACTGTTCGTGCAAGCTGTCACTGATCATCCTGGACCAATTAAACATTTTGACTCCAGTGATTATCTCATCAATAAAATAATACATCCATTCTTCGAAAGGGGCACCGTGAGCACTGCCTACCATTCTGTTAAGTAGCAGAACGATATCACCATATTCTTCTTTGAAGTGGGTTCTGATCAACTTTTTAGGCATCTTGCTGGCAGTAGGCTTTGGTTTTAGCAACCAATTTTTGTTTATATTCGATGCACATAGATCCTTCTGACTTTGATAGAGTTTGAATGTGTCTTGTTTGCTGCGGTAGGATGTTCGGTTATATACTGGAATGCCAAAAGTCTCCTGGATTGCTGGTTCAGACAAGTAAGCAAGGACTCTCTCGTCAGTAGCTTCAATCTGTCGGTCTTGTGCGTTGTAATGAAGTGCACACTCTACTATTAACTCAGGACATTCTTTT
>VDFB02015586.1:0-14378 GCA_007258455.2 Sequoia sempervirens | reverse complement strand
ATATGGAACACCAAGAATAAGGCTTTGGAGTTTTATAACGAAGAAAAACCCAAAGGATTGAAGTAGAGCAGGGGAAGCCACCAAGAATTCTGGCACAGTACGACGCTTTCGAAGAAGACATGCAAGATGCCTTTTCAATGATGGCATTTGTTTTCGGTCTAGACACCGACAAGGAGGTGCTCGTGTTTCAGTCGGGCCCAGGTTTCCACTTTTGTAGGAAACAATCTTATTTTTGGTATGATTTTGCAGAGACCTCGCAAAGAAAATGATAGAGAAAATTAACAAATACCAAGCTGAACGGAAGTTCAAATTTCCTTTCTATCTCGCCCATATGTTTTTGCATCAGAACCCTGATTTATTTGATAAGTGGGTGAAGTTGTCTATTTTTTATGAAAGGAACAGAAGAAAGCCAGTTTTTTTCTGGACTCCTCTCCTCTCTTCCACTTTTGATTATTATGCATTTTTCAGATTATTTCTTTACTCTGATTTTGCAAGATTTGCAAGGAGAATATAGTATTAATCAACCCACTTTGATGCAGAAAAAGTATATACAGAACTTCATTCCCATATGTGATTGGTTTTTCAGAGCAGATTTCACATTCATCCGGATGTGAGGCTTCACCAAGGAACCATTCTCCCTTTTGACATGTGTTACAAATCGAGTGCTAGCCCTTGATTTCTTCTGGCAGGCATGCATTATTGATATTACTTTTTGCAACGGAAAACCCAAGAGGAAGGGATTCTTGACCTGCTGGCAAAGCTTCAAACCAATGGCCATGAAAAAAGAAGCAGACACACCTTTTGTTGCAGGATAAGTTGGCTCATCTAGGGTTGGTAATGATCTATGACAAATGGAATTACAACCCTTTCAATGATCTACCATATGAGCAGATCAAGGTAACTCACAGTCCTCAGCCTTACTAGGAGAAGAGGCGTAGCTCATTGGAGGATGAAGATGAATTATTGGTTGACCTATTTCATATTCCCATAGAGGATAGCAGGCCACCATGGCATAATTTCTATTTCTTTGAGGTGGATTATGATAAGAACTGCAAAATGGGAAAAACTTTGTTCAATAGGTTGAGAAAGGAACAAGAATGGACTATAGAAAGGATCAAAGCCTTCTGGATATATCACCACGAGACAAAAAAACTTGATGCACCTTATGAAAGCATGTTGGATGATGAAGAATTTGGCAGGCTGTGGGATGAGGAGCATCCTACTTATGACTCAAGCATTAGCGAAGGAAATGATTCTAATAAAGAAGAAGAGCAGGTAGAGGAGAAAGTCGATACATTGACGTCCTCCGCTCAACAAAAGAAGAAGTCCACAAGGAAGCCTACCTATGTCACTTCAAATGTGCAACTAAATATATCAAGAGCCTCACAGATGCTCACTTGGGCCTCAAAAGCAACAAGAGGGTCCCAACAACAACAACCGAAGACTATGGAGATAAGAGACTCCCCGTCCCCTAAACAACAACGCACAAAAGCTATACTAGGAGAAGGTTCACAAGAGCCTGTTGCAAGCCAAGTGCTTGTAGTGAACCAGGAGTCTGAAGTAAGTGAGGAGCCAACAACAAGTGGAGCACCACCAACATCTAGTCAACATGTAACGTTCGCTCCTCCTTTTCTCACTTCTCAATCTTTAGTATCATTTGTCATTCTCGCGACACGTCTCACTACAAGTGTCAACCCTACCTTCTCTAGCCCTACCACAATGTTTGCGGGAGGTTTCTCTTAATTCGCCTAGATAAGGCCATCTATCTTAACACCTCCGTGAACCTTAACACCAGCCACCGCTGCTTAATCTCTCTTTGCCTCTCTTTCTGAAGGTTTTGGCACCATTGGTACCCCCATTGCTACGGCTACCTCGAGTTCGACCCAATTTTCCCAGCAAATGGATTCTATAATGACTACCCCACTATCGCGACAACCGATGAGCCCTTCTGCCGATTCATAAACTGAACCTTGGCAAGTCTCTTATTTCTTCCCACAGACTGTTACTCTCTAGAAGAGCAAAATGAGGGGGCTCTCCACGCTTACATTCCCTTTTTCCCTACCTCTCGATGCACCCTTAGAAAAAGAGCTCCAAGAGACAAAGTCCTCTCTTGACATAGAATTGGCGAACCACACCCGAGCCAAGGAGAACTGGTATAAAGAGCTAAGTAGCCTCGGGGAGCAACTTGCATCCACAAAAAAGAGAACCGCAGAATTAACAAAGGATGTCAATTTAAAGGATGTTGATATTTCCCTTCTAAAGAGCACTCTCTAGGCCTTCGCTGCATAACTGGACCTTATCCCATTAGCTTGACAACTATATATTTCTTATTGGGAAAATGTTAAAGCTTTCTGCCTAACACTGCAGCTAATGCTCTGGTTCATCTCGAAGGCAACAAAATTGAGCTAGAAGGTTTACAAAACAATCAAGCAATTCCCACGGTTCATCACAGAAGGTTCCTAAAGAAAAGAGTTTTCTAAGCAAGCTATACATGGTCTTTGATGAAGACCTGACCAAGGCAGGAATCGAAGATTGGGATATTGCTACCTAGACAACAAACAAGTTCATCCATTGCCACTCAACCTTCTTGCAAACTAAAGCCGCTACAACTACTTTGAACCAAACTATGGATGGCATGCAAGAAAATTTCTCCCGACTGAGCGAGATGGGTTTGTCGTTCTTGTTTCTTGAAGATGGGTCGATTGCCACAACCAAGCAAATTACAGAAATTTTTTGAAGAAAAGGAACAAGACCCAACCACTTTCTAGAGTTTCAACCAGCCTCCTACTGCAACAAACATTGAAGGTGTTATTCATCCTCTTGCACAACTACTTTTCCATTGCAAGGTAGGGGCCGGTTTACCTGAGATGTTGCCTTATAAATAAACGCTCGACCTAGGTGGAGCACAGGAAAATTTGTGCAATATAATGAGACCATCCGAAGATGACTGGATGCCCTTGCAGGCAACCCTTTCCAAGCTCTAATTTTGTCACCAATGGATGACACTCTGGTCTACAAACCAAAGAAATTTTTGGGTTCCATGTTCCTTAAGCGAAACGCCCCTGATAGTCGCCAGAATTTGTGAATACAAAATTCACCATGCTCCCTTCAGGTTTTGTTTTTGCTAAGTACCAACACATGCCTTCAATGAATATCATCGACCCATTTTGCTAATTAGTGCAGCCTCTACCACGTGTCTGCTTAGCGCTCTCTGAGGGAATTTTCTCCTTTGCTCTTTTATCAGCCCTCGCTATGCTCCCACGTGTCTTCACTGTGGGTTATTTTAATTGCTTCCCTTCACTTCCTCGTCGGTCCCCGCCCATGTGCCACGTAGCTCCCATTTGAATAAAGATTTGGCGGACCCCACAAGCGGCGTCTATAATGAACATTGTTGCTACGTGTCACCCCAATGCAAGATTTCAACGAAGGGAGGATGGAGCGAACCATGACACCGCAATCTGTGAAATGCTGCCACGTGTTCTAACTACTTATACTAGGTGGCGACACTTGTTTGTGTGGGACCACTACCATCATTCACAAGGGATGCACCTAGATGGGAGGTGACCAAATGCTATGGCCCAAACCTTTTCTATTACAACGGCTGAGGGTAATCATCACTGTGACATAATTGCTCAATATTCTAAATCTTTTCAGTTGCTGCTCGTCAGGCGGTAGGAATGCTAACTATATATACTACTCTTTATTTTTGAAGAGGGGTTCAAAGATTACATAATACATGTTTTAAGTTCCACTAGTTTAAGAATTACAAGATTTTGGAGAGACATCAAGCCTTTTTTATTGTTTAGATTATTGCAAAAAATCACAAACTGTGCCACTATTCGGCCTCTCTATTTTCTTATGTTATTGATAAACTTTATACTGTGTCATTATTGTTTGAATGGTTTATTTGTCGTACTTCTATAATTTGAATGCAAGTTTGTTGGTTTAGATCATGTCTTTTGACTCTCTCTTTTTCTTTTCTTTTTCAGTAAATGGGTGTGAAATTTATTTTATGTCATTGAATGAGTTGTTTATGTTACAATCTTTAATTTCTATTATTCTAGGACATGGTAAATTGTTGAGCGGGCCCTTAGATCATATCCAAAAGATAGGTTAATCATGCCTTTTGTCTAAATTCTGGCACATCACCTTTGTTAGATTCTTTCGTTTTATATTTGTTTCCTTTTCCCATTCCAAAACCCCAATTACAGAAGAAACCGACTTCTTTAAAAATCCGGAGGTCACTCAGTTTAGTGCAATAAGTCCCCCCATAAACTGAGTTTCCCACAAAGGGCTGTTACCTTTCCAATTTTTGGCATCAACAAATTACAATGATTTTTACAATTTTTTGGAAAGATGGGCAATCCAAATTTTAAAACTACAAGAAAAAATGAATTCCCTATGAGTTTCATATATGTCAAAAAAAGTGAAATTTTGATAATTAGGGTGAAAGTTATGTCTCGTCGAAATTTGATTATAGTAGTGACTTTGGAAGCCAAAAAATAAATCTAAATAACACAATTCTACAATTGTCTTGATGTCGAAGTGTAGATGATAAAACTAGCTTCTCATCAACTATTTACATTTGAAAAGATGACTCCCTATTTGCAATTTATAGAAAAATGAAAAATATCCCCCCTTGTAGGCACCTAATGGTTGCAATGGCAAATTTTCTAAAAGGCTAGTGGTTATCATTAATCTCTAGTGGTTATGGTTAATTTTTATGTATCATATGATGGTAAATTAACATTAAAATGTATTAAATGTTAATTGTTACAAAAATTCTCTAACTGTAACACAATGTTTCAAAGATTTTTTTGCCAAGAGGATGCTTGTTGTGAGTTGACCTAGTTATTGGTGTGGGTACACATGTGGGAGCTTTTTATTGCTATAGTTCAAGTAAAAAAAATGTAGGAGAGGTTTCATGGGAAAAAATTGACCAGGTCTTTTATGTGGAGGGTTTAGAACCCTACAATGTCCACCCATTTGAGGGAAGCCATTGCAAAATGGATTTAGAGATCACTGCTATTGTGAAACCTCCCTAAAAATATGATAAAATTATAATGAGTGTAATCCTCAACCCGCTTGGTCTGTACCAAATTTGCTACATTTGCAAAATAATGAAGGGCAATTATATCATTTCAAGGAAGATAGCCTTGATGATGCAATTACCCTTTTGCTAAAAATTTGACCCAAAAATGTTGAATAAGACCCTTTGTGTGGTATTTATAAACCATGTAATTTTTGTACGTCGATGGAGAAGAAGTGAGGCCACATGTTGAAGGAGGTAAGTCATGACCAAGGGTTTCTATCCAAAATTCTTCACTAGACTTAAAAAGACATGTAAAAAACTAAGTTGAATGGGAGACTTAAGGAGTTGTTGAAGCGTGCAAATTTATAGCTTGGAAGGGTAGTGTGATGAAGAATGGAACAAGGGAATGCACTAGACTAAAACCAAGCATAGAAGAATTGTTTAAACCCTATAATTGACCAACAAAATCACTAAAATTTCATATAAAATAATGGCGAATTCTCCAAATAGGTCGATTAGGACCAAAACGTCTACAAAACTTGTATTAGAAGGCTTGATAACACATAAAAACATGAACCATTGCTTAAAACCCATGAACCAACTTTAAAACTTGGAAATTCTTTACCAAAAATAGTGAAATGGGCAAGAGCCATTTGACCCTCCTCTAAAAAGTTTTTTTTTGACCAAAAATCTATATAGTATGGACATATATGGCTCCGTACAAAATTATACAAATTTGTATTATACAATAGATTATAGAGCAATGTTTTTCTGTGAAATTTACAAGTTATCAATTTTCACCAAATGAAGGGTATTTCTTCATTTCTCAGGCCTTCTAGACTCAATGACAGTGTTTGTTTAGCTCCATAATTCTCTAATGGTAGAGTTAGGTGTTTGTGTCACTTGATCGCGACGAGATGTGCAACCATGGCTCTGATAGCATGTTAAAGCATTAAATAATGAATGCAAAATTTAAAATTTCCACAAAAGAATCAAGCATAATAGATTAACTAATAAACTATCATAAAACATGTAAATGTACAATGAACTCTCCTTGTATATACAGGACAAGGAGGAAGTAGAAAAGTAAAACATAAATACTAACTGACCCTCCAAGAGATGTGACACATGTAGAAAAATTAGGATAAGTGTGAGGGCATATGTCAAGTGTTTATGAGGTGAGACAATTAAACCACTAAGTGAACTAAAGCTAGTGTGAATAGGACTACTAGGTGCAGGTGTTGGTGTGAAAAGTGTCTTTATGCATCTAGTTATCTTTTATCTAGTTCCTGCACTAAGTAGTCATATTCACACTAGCTTAAGTTCACTTAGTGGTTTAGTTTTCTCACCTCATAAACACTTTACACATTCCTTCACATTTGTCCCAAGTGTTCTACATGTGTCACATCACTTAGAGGTTTAGTAAATATTTTTGTTTCACCTTCCTACCTCCTCCTTGTCCTATATAAATAAAAAGTGAATATTGTATCTACATAAATTTTGTGATACTTATTTGGATTTTTCATTGTGCTTGTGAAATTTGAGAAAATTCAAAAGATGTATCCTTCTTCCTTCATATTCCTTTTAGGAATGGGAAGATATACTACATACATCATTGGATTTATTTGTTCCTAAGGGAAGGAATGTTGTTTAGTCATTTTGGACCATCTTTAAAGTTTCACATCAAGTATCCACCATTACTGAAGGAGATTGTACATTCAATGGTGATCACTTGACCTTCTTCTTTATTCTCTCTTATGGGGGAGAATTTTTCTACAAATGAGGTTTTGTCCTTATTTTCTAGAGAGCATTTTTTCTTGTATTTTCTTTTTTGGGGGAATATTTTTTCCACACCATGTTTTCTCCTTTTCTTTGTTTGTGAGAGATTGCATCTATACATGGGTACCTCATTAGGCCTTGTAACTGAGACCCATATTTACATATCTTCCCCCTAATTTGCACTTAAGAGGGGGTATCAGTATGAATAGGGGTATTACCTAACTAGTTCCACTATTAGGTCATTTTCACATCTCATCACTTAACTTTACTTAGGTTACACATAGGATGCTTATAAATTTATGTTGCATGTCATAATATTAAGACACTTGTCATAATATTGTGTTGTCCTATGTCACACCTTGGCCTATATAACCAAAGGGTTCTCTTTGTAATCTTGTATTCATATTCATTCTATTTGCATTTATTGATAGGGATATAATTTATTCCTATCATATTGATCTTCTGAGTATATTGTGCTTTCCATTAGGCCTCTAGATCTTAGGTGGCTATCTCCATATCCAAATCTTACACACATGAATAGACATTGGGACTCATATTTTAGTGACTTAATCCCTAAAAATCACTTAAGGGGGGGTGTTATTGTGAAAAGTGTCTTCATGCATTTAGTTATCTTTTATGTAGTTCCTACACATAGCAGTCCTATTCATAATAGCTTAAGTTCACTTAGTGGTTTAGTTGTATCATCTCAAAAACACTTGACACATGCCCTCACACTAATCCCAAGTGTTCTACATGTGTCACATCTTGGAGGGTTATTCAATCCTTCTATTTCACCTTCCTACTTCCTACTTGTCCTATATATACAAGGAGAGTTCATTGTACATTTACATGTTTTATGATAGTTTGTTGGCTAATATGTTTTGCTTGAATATTTTGTGGAATTTTTGAATTTTGCGTTCATTATTTTTTTTCTCCAGCACTTTTATGATTTTTCTCTTCCATAAATAGAAATAAATTATTCTCTTTTTTATATATCAAAATGGCACTAAGGGGCCATACCCAAATACATTGTAATTAACTAGAATTTAACATTATAGTACATTGCAAAAATAACTAATTGATGTTGCTTCCTATTTGACCACCTCCCAGTTACTCCCCCTCTGTGTCCTCACCCTTC
The DNA here is from genome assembly GCA_007258455.2 of Sequoia sempervirens. Classification (NCBI taxonomy): domain Eukaryota; kingdom Viridiplantae; phylum Streptophyta; class Pinopsida; order Cupressales; family Cupressaceae; genus Sequoia; species Sequoia sempervirens. The sequence goes on along the minus strand of VDFB02015586.1, from coordinate 6,429 downwards.
TCTACACTCTCATCCTATAGTGCATCCATTTTCGGTGTGACCAAGAGTGCAAGTAAACCTATCCTTGCTTGCATTTGGTAAGCACTTGTGAGCTCCTTTAGCATTTCCACATGTCCAAGCACAAGTTGCATGTTGGCATCCACATCCTCACCCACACTCCACATAATAAAAGAGATCCACAAGTTGTAACTCATCATAAGCTCAAGACAAACCCCTATTTTTGGTCGCATACCCCATCCAATTACAACCCATTCAAGGTATTTCTCCATCCCTTTCCTCCATTAGGACTTCACCATGTGACGTGCATTAGAAACCTTACCATCTCCATGCCTTTCATTGCATGTAATAGCCATGCTACAAAACATAGATGTAATGCCATTGTTTACCCTATAAGGATAGTTGAAGGCTAAACAATGCACCCCAAGAATTCCTTTAAGAACTTCTAGCATCTCCAAGTCATCCACATTAAAAAATTTACATAGTCTCTGATCAAAGACCCTCCCATGAAAGGACATTTTCTTATCCTTCACACCAAGGCTAATAGTAGTCTCTATTATGCAATATGTGTGGAGAGGATGGACATGCCCTACATGCTCTTTAAGCTATCTTGTCACCTTCCATTCAAACCATTAATCTGTCATGTCAATAATTTATTTCACACTCTTTCTGAGTACTCCTAGCAATGTTCTTCACTCATGTGGGAGCTCTATTAGATCTCCTTAGCTTGATTCTTCATGGAGTGTGTTCATATTGATAGCCCCCTTGGATAAACCATTAGCCTCCACGTTCCCTTTATGATAAATATGGGAAAGTTTGAAATCAAGTCCAAAAAATTCTTACCTTCCCAAATCCTCCGAACGTAACTTCTAATTTTCCAATTGGGAGTCTCCTTTTTACAAATAACATTGATTATGATCAATGAATCTCCCTCTAAATGCAACCTTTAAAAACCTATTCTATGACATCTATTTATCCCCATCCATATCGTTTGTATTTTGGCCTTATTATTCATTCCTTCTGGTAGCTTCTTTTCTTCTTCCACTAGTATCCTTCTTGAATGGTCGCATAGAATGCAACCAACTCCTAATGGCCCTGGGTTGCCCTTGGAAGCACCGTCAAAGTTTAATTTCACCCATCCCTCATCTGACGGTTGTCACTTCACATATTTCTTAGGGTTGATAAGGGGATCAACCCATGAATTCCCATAAATAGGGGTTAAAATAAAGTATTCTAGCATTAAGACAAGAAATAATTTTCTTTGGTTAAAGTTTCTAAATTTAGACATTATATTTTATGAAGTAAAGTGTTTGCTATTGTTCATGATCCTTTGATTAAGGTTATGTTTATGCAAGATAAGTTGGGTGATTTAAGGGGTAAATGGTGATAATAGTACAAGAGTTTAACATGAATATTCAACCCATGAAAATTGTGAGAGGTCAAGGTTTGAGTGAAGCCATAGTTGAAATTGATTTTTAGATTTTTACTGATGATGAATGGCATATCAATTTTGTTTATCAATTACTAAATAACAAGTGTTTGGATCATTTAAGTTTAACACAAAAAAAGGTTTTATGCCTTACGAGCGATGGTGCAGGAGCACCTAGGAAACACTAGGCAGTTACACTAGGCAATTAGGAAATCTAGAATTAATTTTTATTTTTGATGTGTTACCATGAAGGTCATGTTGACCATTGAGTAGAGGAGATATCTTAGGGATATGTTTGATCTCTAGGATAGAAATTGAGGAAGGGTGGATGAGTTTAGAAACTCATTTTACTTAGTTTACTAGAAATTGGCAAAAGTTGCAAAATGGTGCATTTTGCAACTTTGCCACAATGTAACTGACATGTCCAACCAAGGGGAGGCATAACTACTTTTTTTGACCTATATAGGGTGTGCCTCGACCTGAGAGCTAGGTTGGAAGCATTTTACTTTGATTGGAGTTTTTGAATTCAAGAAAAGATAATGGTGTTTTAGTGTGAATTTATGTTTTTGTCTCAAAGTAGAGCTTTAATGGATTGAAATTGTTACTGTATTGTACGTAGGATGTATTGTACTGATAGGTTAAGCCCTGTGTGGTAGCAATTTAGATTTCTAGTTCAGTTTCAAGGATTATAGTAGGTAGTTGTTTCTTTTCATTTGCTGATCTGACAGTTTATTAGTAGAAAATGGATGTTTAGGTCACATTCCCACTGTACATAACATATGGCTTCTTGGGAATTGTGACTAGACTCCATGATTGTAAATATGGTAGGGTTAGGAGTCATTAGAAGTTAGGGTATCACTGTGGAAGTCTTCTCCTAGGCGAGCCAGGAAGTGTCCGGCTAGGGAAGACAAGGAGTGCAAAGAACTTTGATTTGCAGGGGTGATCATTTCCTGTCAACTCACGATGTGGAGAGGGTAACCAAATGCCTTGCAAAGGCTCAGCATGGAGGAGGAAGCTCCACCAATCCATTTGGTGAGAGAAACTCATGACAGTCTGCTGTGTGGTCAGAAAATGGCTTAAAAAAGGCCTAATTTGCTAATTGAGGGTTATGGTTGTGTACAGACAGTTGAGGGTTAAGACCTCTAAAATATTTGAGGGATGGGCATAAGGATCAAGAACCCTAAGGGAAGATTTTGTGTTCTTTGGGAAACTTAGGAGAATAACCCTGTTTTCTCGAAGAAGAAGACCTAATTGGGGGCTCTTAGGCTAGTAGTCTTTTTAACCCTAAATGAGGGTTTGGTAGAAGCAATGACAAGATGGAGTTAGGAGGATCCTTCAGAGCCATGATGGGATGGAAAGAACCTGTTAGAAACCTCTCCACACCCCTACAAAGCTAAGTTCAAGGTTTGGAGTAGAATAGCCTTTAGGGTGGATTAAGGGCTAAGGAAGAGTTGGAGACATTGCACCAAGATTGACTTGGTAGGTTGATTTGTGATGGTAGTGGGGTTGGAAAAGAGAACCAGGGGAACCTAACCAAGAAGAAGATCTTATAGGTTAAGGTGGTGAAGCAAGACACCAAGGAGGTCTTGCAAGCGAGACCTAGAGTAGGAATCAGTGATTGATTTGTCCAACCTCCCTATCAAATTGGTATCAGAGCCGCAAAAGATTTGGGATAGAATAATATATGTCAAAGGTTGAGTCTAGTGGTTCTACTAACATGGTGAAAAATGCAGAATTGGCCAAGAAGTTCGAAGAAAAAGATGAAGACAATAGGCTATTGAGGGAAAGAATAGCCCAACTTGAGCAAGTAATGAGTAATGTGCAGTTGGAAGGAAGGGTACCAAAGAAAGAAGAGGTTGCAGAGGAAGACGAGATCATTGAACCTGACCCTGTTTTGCAAGAAGAGCCTTTCTTGAAGGCATTGAAGGCTTTGAGTGGAAAAGCACTTGAAGGCATACCACTATTTAGTGGGAAAATGGAAGCTGATCTGGTCATGGATTGGATAGAGGGAATGGAAAACCATTTTGAATGTGATGGAGTCACCGGGCTAATGAAGGTAAAGGTGGCCAAATCAAGATTGAGAGGTTTTGCCTTGACATGGTGGAAGTTCATTCAGACAAAGAGAGAAAAGGAAGGCAAGAAGCCTATTTCTACTTTGAAGGGAATGGTTGCCAAAGTGAGAGAAGCATACCGCCTCGATGATTATGAAATTCAACTTGCACAAGAAAAGACGAGCTTTATGACAAAGAGATCAAGATGTGAATTCTTATACTGAGGAGTTTCAAAAACTTTGCATGAGGTCTAATGTTACAAAGGATGAAAGTCTCAAGGTGGCTAGGTATCTTAACGACTTGAAGTGGAACATTCAAGAGGAGATGACTCTTCTAAGTCCCAAAACAATGCACCAATGCTATCAGTTGGCTATAAAGATTGAAGAGAGGAGTAAGGGGAAACAAGACCAGGCTTCTAAGAGAAGAGGTAAAGGAAGAGACCAAAGAGGACATAGAGGTGGATATCAAGGTAGAGGGACTGAACAAAGAAATCAGGGAGCATCTAAACTCACATGGCATGGACATGAAACAACCTCTAAAGGAGGCTATGGAAGAGGTAGAGGACCTCAAGGAGGTTCAAATAGAGGAGGAAGAGGAGCAAGGTATAACTCATACTTCTTGCTAGTATGAAGTGCCAACTCAGGACAAGTAGGCCATCCAGCTTATAGGTGCCCGAAGAAAGCATCTTCATCAAATACTGAGAAGAGAGTGCCATATGCACAAGAGGACACCATGAGTACCAAATCACCAAAGGTTAGTCACATTGAATCATAAATGGGGGAGAATATGATGTTTAGAAGAGTTTTGACTTACAACCAAATTTCACCTAAGAGCCAAAGCAAAGGAGAGCCTTATTCTGGGAAAGATGCAAAATACTTGGGAAAGTATGCAAGGTTATTGTGGATTCAGGTTCAAGTGATAACATCATCTCTAAGGAGGTAGTAAGGAAGTTGAAATTAGAGAAAATACCCCACACTAATCCTTACAAGGTGACATGGTTGAACAAAGGACAGAGTGTTCTTTTCAATGAGCAAACAAAGGTGGAGTTCTCCATTGGAGGGTACAAGGATAAGTTGATTTGTGATGTGTTACCCATGGATGTATGCCATCTTCTATTGGGAAGACCATGGCAGTATGATAGAGGTGCCATCTATGATGGAAAGGCAAATACTATCTCATTCAAAAAGGATGGAAATACATTCAAGTTGCAGTCACTGACAGATGAGGAAGAAGGATAGTCAAAGACCCCTAGTGTCTTATTAAGCAGTGGCAAGGAGTTCCTTAACATTCTACATCAAGGAGGTGAAGGATATGTGGTTATGGTGCAACCCAAGGAAGAAGACAAAGCAAAGAAAATAGTCATACCTGGAGCAGTCCAAGAGTTGCTTGAGAAGTATACGGACATAGTGAGTGATGGTGCACCAGCAACCTTACCTCCAAAGCAAGCCATCAGTCATCAGATTGACTTTATACTAGGGGCTTCATTGCCAAACAAAGCAGCTTACAATCTTACACTAGATCAGAACCTAGAAGTAGCCAGGCAAGTGCAAGAATTGTTAGACCAAGGACTAATTAGGAAGAGAATCAGCCCATGTACAGTACCAGTGGTGTTAGCATCCAAGAAAGGTGGTAAGTGGAGGCTATACACTGATTCTAGGGCTATAATGGAATCACACCGTGCAGCTCTTTATTCCTGTGATTTCGAGGACTCGATGGACGTCTCGGAGAGCCCTGCACTACACCTCAAGTTGATCCAAAGTGGATACCACCAGATCAAAATCAAGGATGGAGATGAGTGCAAGACAACCTTTAAGACAAATGATGGGTTGTATGAGTGGAGAGTTATGCGATTTGGCCTCTCTAATGCCCCTAGCACATTCATGAGGCTCATGAATGAAGTGCTAAAGGATTTCACAGGGTTATTTGTGGTGGTATATCTTGATGATATAATCATCTTTAGCAAGACAGCAGAAGAACATCTAAAACATGTGGAGATGGTACTTAAAAGGTTGCAAGAGGAGAAGTTAGCCATCAATCTAGAGAAAGGTGAGTTCTTTAAACAAGAGCTTGTGTATTTGGGGTTTGTATTATCCCAAGGATCATTGAAGATGGATCCAAGCAAGGTGGAAGCTATCCTAAATTGGCCTACACCAACCACCAGGACAGAGGTAAGAAGTTTTCATGGATTGGCTCAGTTTTATAGGAAGTTTATAAGAAACTTTAGTGGCATATGTGCACCAGTCCTAGATACAATCAAAGGTGGCTTAAAGACTAAGTTTAAGTGGACTCAAGAAGCTGAGAAAGGTTTTGAGAAACTAAAACAAGAAGTGGCAACTCAACCTATTCTTTTATTACCTAGTTTTGACAAGTTGTTTACTGTGGAATGTGATGCTAGTGGAATTGCAGTAGGAGTGCTAATCCAAGAAGGCAGACCTATAGGTTTCTTTAGTGAAAAGCTTAAAGAAGCTAAGAAAAAGTATTCTACCTATGACCCAGAACTCTATGCTCTAGTATAGTCACTGAGGAAGTGGAGGAATTGTCTCCTACCTAAAGAGTTTGTAGTGTTTATTGACAATCAAGCACTTAGCTACATCAACACTCAAGAGAAATTGAGCAATAGACATTTTGAAGTGGATGGAGTATCTTCAAGCTTTCACTTTCACCATCAAGCACAAGAAGGGAAAGGTGACAGATGCACTAAGTAGAAGATTGCTGATAGTGCAAGAGATACAAGTAAAGAGCATTGGAATAGAGAGTTTCAAGGATCTCTATGGGGAAGATGAAGACTTCTTGGAAGCATATAAGGTATCTTCTAACTTTGAGAATCACTTTCATAGTCAATAATTCTGAGCATACATTGCAAAGTGGATTGTTATTCAAGGGAAATTAGCTAGGCACCTTAAGAGGATCACTGAGAGAGAATCTCAACCAGAGAAGCACAATGGTAGTCTT
>VDFB02015584.1:0-23181 GCA_007258455.2 Sequoia sempervirens | reverse complement strand
AGAAAATTCCAACATGCAAACCCTAAAAAAAGCCTTCGAAGGCTGAATACTAAAAGTCATCATCTCATTTTGCATGTTATATCACTGCGTAGGTTTCAGAATACCCAGAAAGAATCTCCAAACATGCATTGAAGAACTTCGCATATAAACCCTAAAATCGGATCCTGAAGGTGAACTTGCTAAAAATAGAAAGTTGTCCGTTTCAGCTCAAAATTTGCAGACAAATAGCTTGACATGTCCTAGATGCGTACAGGACTGAGAGAACTTCAGAAGTGCTGAGAGAATGCCCCAAATCTGGTACTTACTAAAAATAGTAAGTTGTTAGAATCCAATGAAATTTTGCTAGGACCTTGTTGGAAGCATGCTGAATGTATTGCCAAACTTAGATTTCAACTTATTCACTCCATTTGGCTTCAAACTGGACCGTAAGACTCAAACCTAATTTCTACTTTGGCCAAAATTCCCCCACATTCAAGCTCTCAAAGGCGTACATCCCTAAAGGCGCATGTAAAGAGAGAGAGACACAAAACCAAAGCCAAAAGACCCTGTAATGGAGCAAAATTAGGGGGTCCCCATTTTGAATGGGGCGATGTGTGAAAAGCACACAAGCACAACCTTCATCTAATGCCTTCAACCGTTGAGTTTGAATGCCTCTTCTCCACCAATCGTGAATCAATAAAATTATTGGTTGCACCCGTGATCCAAAGTGAGATATGGCTCTTTGACTGCCTAGTATTCCACTAAGTCTAAAATCTCTTCTCTCAGATATCGACATATGAGCTTCCTGTAGCTCAATTTCAACCTCCTTTTCTGCCTCATTTTCTGATTTTTCCTCATCTATATCATATATTGCAGCTTGCTGGTCTGAAAAATCAGTCATCTCTTCTCCCTCAAAGAACCACTCCATGTGCCTATTTTGTCCTTTAGGCTTGAGGGGACAGTCATGGTTGATATCATATGGGCCCTTGCAATAAAAGCAAAGTTTCTTCCTAAGTAAATCGTTAATTGTTTCACGATCTAATGTCCCCGCTCTAGTCAATTCTCAGGAGTAGTTGAGTTAGCCTATCTCTTGGACCCTTGTAGGCTAACAGGATTTGGTTAGAGGGTCAGTGGCCTTATTTTGGTGGGTTTTGTCGTTTTCGTCCTTTGAGTTCAGTGATTGGCTCACAACAGGCCTTGGCAGTTCAGTGATTGATAGTTTCTAACAGCACGTCAGTACGATATGTTATGAGCAAGATATTAATACTTTAGTGAAATTAAAGTGTTTTAACTTTATTTGACAAAATATTATAAAGTTGACTTGACTTTATAATAAAGTATTCACTTAAATTTATTTAAGTAAAATTTAAAACACTTTATGGAAAGGGGCGCCCACTTATTTAATTGTTGACTATTGAAAAGTGTAAAATACATTTAAATGTATTTTTAAATGAAAAGTGGCGTCACTTTTAGGGATGCATGCCATTTTGGGGTCTTATAAGCAACCAAAGGAAAAATCGAACTCATCTTTTGACTATTTGATATTTTCTCTTTGGCTTTGGCTGAGCTTGGTTTCTCTGAGACAAGGGTTTCAAGAGATTTATCTTTGGAGAGCGGCAATTCTTCACAGATTTGTGATTGTGAGACTGTGAAAAATCAGTTGAATGATTGCAACAACGGGAGCTTCAATTCAGGAGTTTCTACAATGCTTAATTAGGATTTTTTGTGCAGTAATCAGTAGTTTTCAATAAAATACAGGAGGGTTTGAGAGATTGGCGTCATTCTTCATCTGGTGGACACTCCAGCTTCATGGTCGTACCTTCCTTGCAGAGGACATGATTTCTTCTTGAAGTGTGTGGCTCTTCTATCAAGGGCGTTTGAAGTTTCGAGGAGAAACGCCTTCTTTCTTGAGGGTTTTTCATCTTCTCCTTTCGCGTCTAGCTACTACAGTCCATTTGCCTCAGTTTTCAGGCTGGAGATTTCATTTTGTAACCTTCTACACTGGAATTTATCAGTTTTCATCATTCTTGGCTGGAAAATTGGAATATTTTCTTAATAAAATAATCTGGAGCATTTCGGGTATGTCTAACATATGTAATCTCTTTGTTACGGTTATTTAATACCTTCTGCACTTTCATTTTGTCAATTTGAGCTCAGATCTGAGTTTTATGAGCAATTATATGAAATCGGCCCTTCTACTTCTGTCTAGAAACTTTCTCTAAAAAACTAAAAAAAACACAAAAAGATAAGCAAAACTACAGGGTTCGAGTTGGGAGCCAGCAGGGTTCATCACAGTGAAAGCTACTTCATGTTATTAATTGATGATTTTTTTAGAATGACATGGGTTACCTTTTTGAATGAGAAATTTGAAGCATTGGAAAAATGGAAGGCATTCAAAGCCTTAGTGGAAAATGAGATAGGCATGAGGATTAAATGCCTTAGATCAGATAGAGGAGGTGAATTCACTTCAAATGAATTTGAAGATTTTTGTGAGAAACATGGGATACGAAGATTTTGCAGCAAGAACTCCACAACAAAATGTAGTGGAAAGAAAGAATAGAACTGTTCAAGGGATGGCTAGATGCATGATGAATGAATCCAAGGTTCCTAAGATGTTTTCGAAAGATGTGGTGCACACAACAATTTATTTCCTTAACCGAGGAAAAATCAAAGCAAATCATAATAAAACACCATATGAGTTATGGAAGGGAAGGCCTGCATCTATGAAATACTTCAAAGCATTTGGAAGTCCTTATTATATTAGAAGAGATGAAGAAGATTTAGGGAAGTTTGATGCAAGGGCAGGTGATGGAATATTTTTGGGCTACTCTTCAAGGAGTAAGGCCTACAAATGCTACAATAAAAGATTGCATAAAATGGTTGAAAGCACATATGTGAAGATAAATGAGGAGAAAAACTATCAAGATGAACCACAAGAAGATAGCTATCCTTATTGTTGATGTGTTTTTCATGACCGCACCAACACAGAATAAAGTTCACCAACGGCTACTCTATCCTCTCTTGAACAAAATCTCCTACATGCTAAGATTGCTAGAAAGATCATGCATTCAACTCCAAGGTTCCTACATGCAATGGATAGCCTCAGTTGGTTCGTTGTGATTTTGTTGGTATCACGAGGGGACTTACACAATTGTTCGGAAGTCAACAGCAAACAGCGGATTAAAGGGAAAGGGGATTTTCATGGTTCGAATGATTTATCAGGTATGTGCAAGATTCCTAATACTAACCAGAAATTGTACTGAATTTAAATGAGTGCAGGGTTTAGAAAGTCTAAATTCTATCCTAAGTGCAAGATACGGAGCTCAACTTTAGCAAACTTCAACCGAACTTCACTTTGCCTCGCGTCGAACAGCTTCCATGAAGTCGGTGCAATCTTCAAGGGAGTAGCTAAGGATATTCAGATTACAATTCAACATGTAAATACCATCACAACGATGCATACTAACATGCCAATCATGATTGAAGTTAAGCACGAAGTGTTCCAGTTGACCACGCAGGGCAAACCTATCATCAATAAGCTTGCTAGTGGTATGGATTTAGACGAAGTTGCTTAGATTAAACACCGCATTCCATTATTATCATCTACTTGCATGAAACAAAATCTATGGTCTTTACTTTAAAATCCTACTTGAAGTAGAAGGACGAAGAAACCTCGCTAGCTACTCACAACAAAAGACGAGATCATCATCAATGAAAACTCTTTTTATTGAGAGAGTGTTCACAACAATTTCTTACAAAGCTTTCAAAGGAAAAACTTCCCTTCTTCTCCAAACTATCAATCTATCAACTATGCTAACTCTAAACTGTCTCTCTATGCTCTATGATATATCTCTCTAATCTCTAGTCTCTAATGAGGTACAAATGAGGGGGGATGCCCCTTTTATAGCTGGCCCAGTCCAATGGACGGCTCAAATTCAATTACAATGAAGGGCTCAGATTGAGCCACATAAACCCTAACCCTAAAAACTGCCACCAAGAAGAGGGGTAATAAATGAGCAATTAATGTCCACCATCCTTCTAGAAGATTCTCATCCATTGTCCTCTTTGACTGCAAATTCGATGAATCTGGCCGACATAACTTCAACTTCCTGAACTGGCATGGCAGGCATGCTCTCAATCCGAAACTCCAAGACTGCAACTTCTTTCTCCTGCTTGATGATGACTCTCCTCTGTCGTTCTTTAACCCTGAAGTGCTTGAGGATGATTTCTAACCCTTGGGCCTTCATTATTTCTCCATTCTTGAATTTGAAGGATTTTTCAGTCTTGGACTTGATCATTTCTTCCAATATCTCCCTTCATGGCTTGGGCGCAGACAAGACATCTTGGAGGAGCTTCAAATATGCAACTTTTCCTCTTCCAAGGTTGTAAGTTGCAACGTTGTCCTGGAGTATCCGTTCCATCAACTCAAGCCATCACTCCTTGGTCTCGGGGTTCATCCTGCAAAACAAGAGAAGAGCATCAAAACACTTTATAATATAAAATCTCTTTACTTACCTGATATCCATGTTTTGATCTCCAAGGTCTAAGTGATTTCCGGATCTGATAGGGTTCACCATTTTTCTCTAGCTAACTTTGCATTCTTCATAACTTTTCGACATCTATGTGCTAGGGCGCATATCATCCTGATATTTGGGTTTTATTTCCTCTTCAAATTCTTCATGCCTTAGACAAATTTCCCCTTCTTGAGGGCGCATCTTAGAAAGCTCCTGCTTCATCACCTGCCTTAGAAAATTTTCATATCTTCACTCTGGCTTGGAAAATTATTCCCCCTTAGAAATTTCATCAAAAACCATCTAGGCATCTAGCTCCAATTTTTTTAGCTAAGGCACTTCATTTTCAAAAATATTTATTTCTTTGCCTTAGAAAATTTTTAATTTTATCTAGGAAATTTTACCAAACAGGCGCCCAGTTAAAATCTTCACTTTAAAATTTTCAGTAAGGTGAGGAGAATTTCAAAATCATCTCTCTGTTGAAAATATCCAAGACCCAGAAAAAATTTCCCTTCAGAAAACATAATATTCATGTGTATACCTGCAAAGGGGTACATTTAATTTTTTATCCTTGAAAAATATTTTATTTCTAAGGTTCATTTTTCCTTCTTCTTCTTTGGGCGTAATTCTCTTTGCCTTATCCTTTCAAACACCATTTCCTCCTCTTTCCTTGGGTGCATATGTGGTGTAGTGATGCCATTTCAAACTTAGAAAAATCTCATATGCCTTGTGGGAGTTTTTTTCCTCCTCTTTCCCTGGGCACATATGTGGTGGGGTCAAGGAAATTTAAATTTTTTTTGTCCTCTTCCCTACTTGTTTGGGGGCATTTGGAGGGTGTAGCTTCTATTTCTAACACTTGGAAATATTTTCAAGCCACCACTCCTCTTCACAACCTTGGGCGCATTTGACATGTGCTACTTCCATTTTCGAATACTTAGCATATTTCCTAACCTCCCCCTTCAACTTGGCACATTTCACTAGCCCTACTTTCAATTCACTTGCCTTAGAAGAAATTTCCATGCTCAACTTGTTCTTGGGCGCATTTGGGGGGGGGGGGGCGGAGGAGGGGGGAACTTTCATTTTGCAACACTTAGATATTTCTTTCAAGCTCCTCCTTAAGCTGGGCGCATTTGGAGGTGGCTGCTTCAAGTTTTTGTGCCTTGGAACATTTCTAAACCTCTTCCATCATAGGTTGGGTGCATTTTGATGGGTGGCCTGCCAGTTGCCAACACTTAGAAATTTTCCTCAACTCCATCTTCCTGAGGACGCAAATGGGGGGTGTGGCAGGAAATTTCCATGCGTTAGCAAGTTTTTCTTGCCTCTAGCCAGTTGGGCGCATTTGAGGGTGGCTACAGGAATTTCAACGCCTTAGAATATTTTTATGTCAATCACCTCCAGCAAACTTGGGCGCATTTGGCTAGGTGAGGAGGAATTTTTGGACTTAGACAATTTTCTCACCTCCATCTCAAGGCAGGGCGCATTTGGGGTCCTGTCAGGGAATTTTGAGAACTTAGAAACTTTTTCCTCCATCCTTCTTCAACATGGGCGCATTTGAGCCTTTCTCTTGCTAGTTTTAGACTTGGGAGTTTCTTCAGGCGTTCACACTTTGCTTGCCCTGCTTACTATTTTTAGTAAGTTTCCTAATTTCCATACCTCTGCAACTCTGAATGACTTGAAATTCATGACACAGGATCCTCATGGCATGACCAACCTGTTCACACTGGTGCCTCGTGCTGACCTGCTATTTATAGCCCTGTTTCAGAAGTGACTTAGTATAAATAGTAAGTGCTCGGATTGCACTCAAATTTTACCAGTAGACTCCTTGAAGGACGCTGATCGCGACGGGATACATCATTTTTCAAAATTTTTGGCATTTTACCCCTCATTTTGAGCCCTGAAGCTGGAAACCCTAATTTGACTTGCATGCACCTTAAATCACCTTTGTTTGACTTCGTTTCTATTGCATGTCGGTCTGTACGTGATGCTGAAGTGTTGGGGAGCTATTGGAGTGAACCTGCTAAAAATAGTAAGTGCCTGAGAAAGTGATCTTCTGACTGTCGGATGCGTTTGCATATCATGTTGCCTGAGAGGTCTCAAAAAACCCAGAAAAACCCAGTAAATTGGTTTGCATGCGAGCACTGGCTAAAAATAGTAAGTTCCTGAAAAATGATCTCTACTTGCATGTCACATCATTGCGAAGCTCTCGAAAAACTCATAAGGAATATCCTGACATGCATCAAAAAATCCTACATGCAAACTCTAAAAATGGCTCCTGGAGTCCGAATTACTGAAAGTCACCATCTCGGCTTGCATGTTATATCATCGTGAAGGTCTCGAAAAACCCATAAGGAATCTCCAGACACGCATTGAAAAACCAAACATGCAAACCCTAAAATCCACTCCTGAAGCCCGGATTGCTAAAAATAGCAAGTTGTTTGTTTTCGCTCAAATTTTGATGGCAGGCAATTGAAAGCGCTCTAAATGTAGTGTTGCAACAGTGTTGAGAAAAGGTCCCAAATTGGGTACTTACTAAAAATAGTAAGTTGTCAGAGTTCAATGAAATTTTAGTGGGAACCTGCTGGAAGCTTCCTGATTGTAATGCTAAATTTGTTCACTCAAATTAACCTCAAAACAACCTGAAGAATGCAAACCCTAAAATCACAGACTAAGCCAAAATTTCCATTAGAAAGGTACATCATCAGAAAGATAGAACCAGTAGAGAGAGACAGACACAAAACCAAAGCCAAAAGACTGAACGGAGCAAAAATTAGGGGGTCCCCATTTTGAATGGGGTGATGTGTGAAAAGGTCACAACACTTATGAAGAAACATACAAGAAAGATGTAGAGAAAAGTGAAGATGAAATAGTTGAACAAGGGAACACCAAGGCACTAACAAAGACACCATCTAAGTTTGTTCAAAGGAAGCATCCAAAAGATTTGATAATAGGAGATGACGAGGTCAAAACAAACAAGAAGAATGATAAGATAACTGGAAGCTAAAAATATTGCCTTGCTATCTAAGATTGAACCTAAGAATTTCAAAGAAGCAAGTGAAGATAGGAATTGGATAGAAGCTATGGATGAAGAGATGAACCAGATTGAGAAGAATGATACTTGGGAACTTGTCCCAAGACCCAAGGATAAAAATGTTATTGGCACTAAGTGGGTGTTCAAAATTAAGTTGAATGAAGATGGTCAAGTTGTGAGAAACAAAGAAAAATTGGTATGTAAAGGGTATGCACAAGTAGAAAGTGTTGATTTTGAAGAGACTTTTGCTCCGGTTGCAAGGATGGAAGCCATAAGGATGTTCTTGGCTTATGCTAGCTTTAAGAATTTCAAAGCATATCAAATGGATGCTAAGTTAGTGAATGATGATCACGAACATAGTTGGTGACAAGCAACATCGGCAATAGGACGACCGAAGAAAAGAGATGGTAGTGGAACCGCCACCCAAAGGTGAACAAGTCATCAACCCAATGTTGATGACAGTAAACATTGGGATGAGGTTGGTGGTCGTACAAATGGAGATCGGAGGGAAGAATCTAACAAACAAGATTGTCGACGGAGTATCAAGAGTCTACATACTTCCTGAAGACACATGGAAGTGTCTCAGGAAACCAACACTCTGGCCATCAACATTCTAATTGGTGGGCGCCAACCAGCATGGCATCAAGCCATTGGGAACACTAATAGTGCAAAAGGTGACGATTGGGACCCAACCACTCTTGTTGAATTTCGTGGTCATCCGTAATGAGCCAACCAATTTTTGTTTTTGTTTTTGCAATGTTCCAAACAATCACAACAATCACCCGTTAAGGTTAGCCCAAAACCAATCTCTGCTGGAAAGTAACTCTATGCCAAGAATGCACACACAACTCAGGATGAGATTGGTGTTGACATATGGCGCCGAGGGTCGTTAGAAGCAACTGAAAGAAATACAATGCTGAAGGAAAGCTCAACGCTAAGAATGTGTTCTCCAAACCTGAGGTGGGTAAGGCGCTACCATATGGTAGAGGAACTATTGAAAATGATGCAATACTGAAAAGTAAACTCAACACCAAGCATGTGCACTCCAAACCTGAGGTGGGTAAGGCGCTACCATATGGTGGAGAATCTATTGAGAATGATACAATGTTGAAAGTAACTCAACACCAAGAATGTGCACTCAATACCCGAGATGGGTGAGGTGCTAACATATGGTGCTGAGGATCCAAATGGAGTACAATGAAGACTGAGCAAAGGCCAGTCCCTTCCACAGCCGTGGGAATTATAATGAAGCTTAGCAAGAAATCAAAGTAGCTGACAGTACTACTGTTCAGCCTTACAAAATGATAGAACTCCTACCAATATCAATGTTTTTCAGGTGTCTCAATGCTGCAATTATTGAATATGTCTCTCCTATCATCAAATGACTCAAACCACACTAAATCCCAACCCAAAAGACAACCTCTACAATCTGATTTCTGACAGACCAGCAACTAAAATGCACAAACCAGCAACTAGACAACCCACTAAAATGCATAGAACTCACTCTAAACTCACCCAAAAGTTCTGAAACTAAATGCATAAGCTATTCTTGATGAAGACGCCTATGAAGCAACACAAAAACCAACTCAATAGACTGATATTTATTTAGCATGAATCCCAAGACTACCCAGCAAATGGTACGACCCTCCTAGAGGGGCAATCCTCTACCAAAAATCCAATTCTTCATATTTAAAACTGATATTGCATAGAAAGGGGCGCCTAGGGATGAGAAAGAGATATCCCAAACACCCAGAATGAAAATAAAATCGACTAGACTCCTGCAAGCAAAAACCTTATTCAGCCATGACTGCAACCAGTAACACAAAACTGTCAAAAACATGAGAAAATTCCATTAAAATGCTCAATCTGCTCTCAAGGATTAAGAACAGCCAATATCTTAACTAGTTGCTATCTTTCAAGCAAGAAGCTAAGCCAAGCTAGGAGGTATGCATTCCTTGAAGCAACTCTCTCACCATTCCGGCAGCATAACGATATAATTTTCATGGATGAGAAGTGAAGAACAAGAGCCTCCTTTTATAACTTTGTGAAGATCTTCTAGAGGCTTCAAGAAGTGCGCCAAAAATCAAATTCAAATTGACTCTTTTTTCCCTCCACAAGATGGCATCCTTTTTCAAGAACACAATAATTCTTTTTAATAAAATAATGTCTTCCTCAAAGTTGGCGTCCATTTCCTCCACTATATCTTTTGGCCTTAGAAATATTTTAATTAGCCTCCTGATGAGGCATCCACCCTTCAAGTCCCCTTTTTAAAAACAACTAAAAGTTGTAATGTTAGGCCAAGGGGTCATAATATTAAAATATAACCTTAGCAACATAAATAATTCAATATCCATCACAAATTTCACCACAAAGCCAAAATCTTCATTACCAACTAAACTACCTGAAGAGGAAAGCCTGTTGAGCTGATGCCAACTAGACCACTGCCAAAAAATAGAATTTACTAAAAATAGTAAATTCAGAAAGTTGCTTGGATCAAAGTGCATGCGATACCATTGCGAAGCTTTCTAAAAAAAGAAAGAATCTGCAATCCAAATTCCCCAATTCCAAGTGCAAATCACTGAAAAATGCAAAAACAACCTCCTGGAAGATTGGAAACCCTAATTCCAACTTCCAACTAGCCTACGGGTCTCCGAAATAGGCTAACAGTCATCTAAACTGATCATTGTTGAGAAGGGGACATTACATCATCCCACTGGAGAAAAAGGCGTACGATGCATTACTTGGGAGAGGATGGCTGATTGCAGCCAAGGCATACCACAATTGGAAAAGAAACACTTTCCATAGAGAACAATGAGAGGAAGTATGTGATTGACTTGAGCAATCAAGCAGTCAGCAAAGAATTGGCATTGTCAGACTCGAAGTCTTAAGGAGGATTAGGAATGGACAAAGAAAGGGGAGTCACAAAACCAAACGACGAAGGTGTCCTAGACCTCCAATAGTGCTCGGAGGACGAGACGAGTTCACTCAATGGACTCTTCCACTGGCAGATGTAGGATTACGAAGTATTCCAACGAGACAAAAATATGCTACAAATCAAAGAGATTAAAGGGGAAGAAAAGGACAAAGCCTTGACCAGACAAGCATTTCCTCCAAAATATGGAGAATACAAAGAAGGGTTGGCCAGGGTAGGCAGCACACCAACACATAATTTTGAAAGGGGCAAGATGATCAAGTATGAGGAACCAAACATAAAGAAGGTAAAATCTGGGAGAGGAGGATAGTCCCCGAACAATCATGGTTGGAGATGACTAGAATCCAATGTTTAAGGCGGTAACATTTAAAATCTTCACAAAATACAAAGATGCCTTCACATGGACGTACAAAGACTTCGAGGGCGTACCTCCAAAACTATCTGTGCATAGAATCCCTTTGGTACCTGGAGCACAACTCATATGAAAGAGACCCTACCAAATGAATAAAACTTATGCTACGAAGGTACAAGAAGAGATTGAAAAAAATGTTGGAAGCAAGAATCATCTTCAAAGTTGAAGTCAGTGATTGGGTGTCACCAATTGTCATATCACTAAAGAAAGAATCTGAACAAATTCCGAAATGCGTGGACTTCTGAAGTCTGAACACCGTAACCATAAAGAACCCCTTCCCGGTCCCATTCACCAACTCAATATTGGGAGAGGTGGCAGGCCATGAAATCTATTCATTTATGGATGGGTTCTTGGGCTATAATCAGATAAGTATAGCTAAGGAAGATAAACTAAAGACGACATTCGTAGTTGAAGACAAAGTGCATGCATACAACTGGATATCGTTTGGTCTGTGCAATGTTCCAACGACTTTCCAAAGAATAATTCTATACATATTCGACAAGATGTTGGTGGGGAACTTTAAGGCATTTTTGGACAATAGGTTGATTTACAGTGACGAACAAACACATCTGAAGGCTCTTCAAGAATGCACTGAACAATGTAGAGTGGCACAACTAGCATTAAACCCGAAGAAATGTCGATTCAGGGTGCCTCAAAGGAAATTGCTTGGACATAGTCTGCAAAGCTGGATTGAAGACTAACCTAGATAAAATTCGGCTCTAGGAAAATTCACCACTAGCAATTTGCCTCTAGCAATTCATCATCGTGGTATATTCACCACATATACGTTTTTCAATATTTAAGTGGCCAAGAGCACCTGAGAAAGAAAAAGTACAAAGATTTTGTTTAACGCATAAAAAAGGTATACACGGTGAATATGCCATGGCGATGAATTGTATACGCGATGAATATGTCACGACGATGAATTGTTGGCAGTGAATTGTTGGGGGTGAATTGCTGGCGGTGAATTTTCCTAATGCCATAAAATTCGAGTGATTGTATAGATGGAACCACCCCAAAACATCACTCGAGTGAAGTCATTCCTCGGCCATGTGGATACTACAGGAGATTCATAAAAAACTTTGCCCAGATTTCTTATCCACTAGACATACTCACCAGGAAAGGAAAACCATTCATATGGATAGAAGCATGGTAAAAAGCTTTCAAAGAGCTAAACGTATGACTAATCACTTCGCTAATCCTAGCGTACCTAGACTGGAGTAAAGAGTTTCAAGTGCATGTTGATGCCTCAAATTACATGATTGGAGCAACGTTGCAACAAGTAGGAGCGCAAGGGTTAGACCACTCGATATTTTTTGCAAGTTGATTGTTGTCAAAGGTAGAAAAGAATTATAATACAACAAAGAGGGAAGCTCTCGAGATGGTGTACGTTGTGCAGAAATTTAGGCCCTACTTGTTGGCTACACCCTTCACGTTCTACGTTGACCATCAAGCCCTCATGTACTTGGTAAACAAATTGATCATATAGGGAAGGGTAAGTTGATGGATCTTACTATTACAAAAATTCACATTCACCATGATCGTATGGCCAGGACAGAGTCATGTCATCATCGACCAGTTATCGAGAATTCGGTCTAGTGAACCACCTGAGGGAGTGAACAAAGATTTCCCTAATCCACACTTGTTTCAGATTGTAGCACTACCGCCATCCACCTATCTGCATCCACCTTTCCAAAGGAAATGCCACCGAGACATAGACGAAAGTTAGCACTAAAGAGAAAAACATTTCAGCTCATTAATGGCTTGTTATATAAAATGGGATCGGATCATGTGTTGAGACAATGTGCCATGCAAGAAGAAATTTCAGGGTGCTCAAGGAAGCGCATGAAGGTCTAGCTGGAGGGGATATGGGACCAAATGCCACAGCTCAAAAAGTTCTCTTGGCAGGATTATGGTGGCCGACCGTCCATACAAATGCCCAAGGGTGGGTGATAGGATGCAACACGTGAAAGAGAGTCAGCAAACCTCTCAAAAGGGATTACATGCCACTTTTTCCATCCCAACCTCAAGAAATTTTCGAACGGCGGGGATTGGACTTCATCAATTCACCAAAAGTCAGCCAATTACATCAATGCAAATGCATAGTTGTCGCTACTAAGCACTTGACGAAATGGGCAAAGGCTTGGGCACTACCAAACAACATGGCAGTTAGTACGGCGAGATTCATCCACAAGCAGATAGTCACAAGATATGGCATCCCGATACAAATTACAAGCAACAGAGGACACTTTGTCAATCATGTCATTCGCCTGATGACAATGGAGTTCTAGATCCTTCACAACTTGTCAAGTCTGTATTACCCGAGAGCGAACGGACAAGCATAGTCTTGGAAGCAAGATTGCGATATCTAGAAGTATGAACTCTTTAGGTAATAATATTAAATGATTATTCTTCCTTTACAATATTTTTAACTACCATCAAAAAAGGACATTATAGCGAGCCCACATCACCATTAATGTGATGGAAGATTTCAACAATCAAAGGATTTTCATGCTATTCCAAGCACTCAAACGCATAGATTTCATGGGATTGTTCATTATCCTGCACGTTGCCTTGCCAAACCTATCTGCCATGATTGGCATGCACCTAATCTACACTGTTCATTGTGAAGATCAATCTAAGCCATCAGATTTTGTTGAGGATGTTGTCTTCCTCTATAAAGGCAACACATTTCTCTTTGTAAAGGATTGGATGTCATTTCTTCAAACCAATGGTTTGATATTCTTTTTCAACCTAAGGGATTTGAAATTTCACTCCAAACTATAGATGGAATCCATTGAGAACCAAAGACACCAAGGTATTGTAACATATGCATTATTTCATTTTATGTTTTCATATCAAATGGTTGGGATTTGTTGAGTTTAAGAGATTCATATAGCTGAATGTATGTGTTTCATTTCATGTTTTCCAATTGCATTTAGTCAAACTCTTTGTTGTGAATGTTTGCATGTGATGAGTATTTGATGAATCTCGTGTTCATACCACTGGCTGCTTGTTGACTGTAAGTTCACTTTGTGTGGTTAGTTTGAGCACCTTTTCCTTTCATTTTGTGGAGTATTTTGTTAGATGCACTAGAATTGGGTGTTTAATTGCTTTTATTTCATGATCTGATTTTCCTTTGAAGATTACACTTCTCTTATGATATTATGAGTTATCTGGTTGAGTGAGAGTCGTTAATTTGGGATTTGTCTACTCATGCATTTAGATGTTGCAATGGAAGTTCAAACTTAGGATTCTCTCTAACCCTTCTCTTCCTCCCCTTTATTTTGCATATTTTTATAACTTATGGTTAGTTTAAGACAAGCATCACTAATATTGCATATCTGATGAACAAGCATTGTTTCTAGTAAAGCTTTCTCAAACTGTAAGGTCAGGAAGCAATTTCTGGGTTAAGAATGGTGTAAACTTCTATATCTTTTGGATCTAACCCATATTTCAGGATTCCAACAAACAATTGCGTAAGTCCCTTTGTGTGTTACCAGCAAAACACAACAAACAACTAAGCTATCTTGCAGGCCAAGACCTAGCCATAAGGAACCTTGGGGTTATCATTTTCGATCTTGGAATTTGATTTCTTTTCTAGAGAGGTGAGATGTTTCAGTATTTTATCTAAGCTGGTGAACATGTCAAAACAACCATCAACAATATTTGTTGTAAATTTTGTAATCAATCCCATCAACGACACTTCCTAGTCATAAACTTTTAAGTATTCCTTCAACAAACTTTCTTAGAATTCTTGCAGCGGTAACAAGAATTGAATTCACAATAAATAAATGGATAGTGGAAATAAATATGCAAAGATTGCACCTGCAAATTGATTGTAAAAACAAGATTAATCACATATAGAAGCTCTCTAGATTGCGTTAACAAAATAAAATTGAAGGAGATACATATTTTAGGGTTTTCCCTCACTACATACTCAATGGAAAGGAAACCATACTTAACACTTCATTAATCCTAGGCATATGAAATATGACTTATTAATACCATTAGAGATAAGGACTTAACAAAAATCTAACAAGATGTTGTGCCTAGGTACAAAACATTGCAGTGTGATGATTTGAACTTGGGTCACCCTTTTTAAAAACGCAACTTTTAAAAAATTTATCATTACACCATAACCAATTGGATGAAAAAGCATTTTCCATTTTTTGTTTAAAAACTATACAACGTAACTCCACATGTTTTGGCAGAAAATAAATTAAAAAAAGATGGCAATTCTCAGAATGCAAACTTTTACCAGTAAATATAGCAAACATTATGGAGAGAGAAATAAAAGTTACCAAAATAAAAAGATTAGTTAACTATTACATGATACAGTTTTAATCATCCATATTCTAAGCAATAATATATACTTCCTGAAAGTCTCATAAGAAGCCATATTCTTCAGAGCCTGAAAATTCAATAATCTCAAATATGTATAAACCTTGCCATCAAGGGCTGCACATATGGGGTTCTCATAATTCTCTTCTACATCATTACATCTGCAGCACCGTGTCTTCCAAAGGGATCCATGAAGCTCTACAATACCCTTACTTCCAGCTTTCCAATGCAGCCCATCAATATTCTGTGGCCAAACATTAGCACTTAAATTAAAACTAGCACTTGTGTTTTACAAGAGAGAATTTAGAGACACATCTCCTGATTTCAGTTTTGCTTAATAGGAACTATTTTTGAATGAGGTAATATTCAGTGAAGCATGATTAAAAAATTTATATCAAACCAATATGGTATCTGCTTCTGCAGAATGGCTTGTATCATTTTTTATATTCTTCACATTATAAATGCAATAAAATGAAAATAAACAAAACATAAAAAATGATGATATCGGGGATGCATTATGCACAACATGATGAAATTTATAGTTGTCTCTGCATTTCTTGCTTGTGTCATAATCCACATCTCTAAAAATGCTTTAAAACTTGTGTGTGTATACTGTTTCCATCCAGATTGATAATGTCCAGTGTCATAGACTGCACAAGCCTTAAATCACAAAGCAATTATACTACACTGGTATTCTGATCTGATAAAACGTTTTTCATGTCTGATTTTTAGTGTAAACCCGCAGAAAATGAAGCCTTCCACTTTGTTCAGACAGATGACAAGATGAATTTCTTCTAACATCACACGATCTAAACTAAAGTTGATGAAACTCATTCTAATATTGTTCCCCATGAAGGGTTATCCCACATCTGTGCATTCATTCATTTATTGCAATTTAGCAACTCCCCACACTCTTATAGGAGTACTTGAGTTTATTAGTGCTGTTTGAGCCAATATTCATAATTCTTGCCTGCAGATGGATAGTCTTTGCCATTAACTCAATAAAGTTGATTATGAGAAATAAAGTAGGAAATTGATAGATGTACACAAATTACCAGAGTCTTAAATGGAATTCAAAGTACAACCAATTAAGCTACTACCTGCAAGGTGTCTAAGACTAATAAACACCCCTGATAAAAAAGAAGAGATGGTGGTAATATATAATAAACAGTAACAAACAGAAATTTTATTAGAAACAGATAAACTAAAAACTTGAAGAATAAGAAATTTTCTCATAATATGAGACACTTATGTGAGACTCATTTCTCTCAACAAAACAGTTATGAATCACTATTGACCAAGTGCCCAAAGGCGTGCCACATCTGCTCTTTACACCATCAGTCTCCACCCTTATTGTCATGATATGAAGATGTGTCAAACTGAATGATTACAGATGTGGGGTTATCAACCCTGTGTGGAGAGAAGAATGAAAGTGATTGTTCAAGCAGCATTAACCACTTCTTCTTGCACCATTGGCTCCTACTCCCTATTGGATTGAGCTGGACACAGTTGATTGGCTTCCAGATGGATGTAAGTGTAGGCTAGGCTCATACCCAGATGCAGAACTGATCTCATGGATCTTACCATTCATCTGTTCTGTACATTGAATGTCACATTTCCAAATTTTGCAGAATGAGCAAAGATAGAACTACTAACTTTTATACCCATTTATTTCCAAATGGCTTCTTCTAACTATTATTAATCTTGCATTC
Source organism: Sequoia sempervirens (assembly GCA_007258455.2). Lineage (NCBI taxonomy): Eukaryota > Viridiplantae > Streptophyta > Pinopsida > Cupressales > Cupressaceae > Sequoia > Sequoia sempervirens. The sequence goes on along the minus strand of VDFB02015584.1, from coordinate 6,263 downwards.
ATCACCATTATTATTCCCTACATTATCTGTTAGAGTAATTAAGTTTTAACTTAGGGAAAATTATTTTTGATTAGTATTTTCCCGTATTTCCCGTACTGGGTGGTTGTTTACCCAATACTTGTTTTTTCTTGCCTTTGTAAGACGTGCATTGTACAGTATATACATATCTCATATTCAACATACATTTCTCTTCGGTGAAAGAGCATTGGCTTCTCTCGTTTCTAAAGGTGTCTATGAAATTGGTATTTTCTGGGAATTTGTTGCTCTATCATGGTATCAGAACCTCCCAGTTTGCAGTATCTTCCCTGAGATTTTTTGTCGGAGAGTCAGTTGAAGATCATCATTCGGTATTTGAATTTTTTTTTAATTTTCAAAATTGCCTCATTCATTTCTTGATTATTTCATTCCGTCTGGAGGTTGTGTGATCTGGAGTAAGAGGCACATGTTTGCTTGCTGCTGCCCTAGGCCTTGATAAAAGTTGTTCATTTTGGAGGCTACGAAGGAGACCCCTAGGCGCACATTCTCCAGAGAGGCCGATTGTCATTGTGGCTACGAATTACCAGTTGGAGGCTGTGAGCAGCAATTTAAATTTGAACATTTTTGTATGGAACCTGCGTTGTGAAAGAGGAGGGTGCGATTTCCTTTTAAGAGGGCACGTTTCTTCTTCCTTAGGCGCTGCAAATTTAATCTTTGGCTGCATTTTTTTTAATCCTTGAAGAGGGCGATTTCCTAAATTGCTGGCCGCGATTTTGACTGTTGAGGCGTCCTTTCTCTGCTTGGAGGCAGCCTGATATCAAAAGGAGTCGATTTGGTCTGCGTAGGCTGCAACAAATTTCTCTAAAGAAGCCACGATTTTTACCTTTTGTGGCCCGATTTTTGAGTTTAGAGGGCTCGATTTTTGTGTAGAGGCAGTTTGTTGTGGAGGCGTGAGAATATAGCAGCAAAAACTTTATATTTTATAAAGTTTCGATCGGAACATTTCATTTAGGGCTTTTGTGGTGTGGGCCCGAGCCTTTCCTTGAGCTATCTCTTAGGATCCTTAGTCCCACATTTGTTGCGTAGAAGACAATTTTAGTATTGTGTTGTACCCCAAAATTAAAATTTTTGTTACACTTAGACATTTTGAAGAAATGAGTAAAAGTCTTATTAAATTAGTCAAAAGGGTCAAAATTTGGGTGTGCATGTCTTGCATGAGGGGTTAAAACGTAAAATTTTCAAAATCTGACGATCTGGGTCTGCTCAAAGCGACCTAATCTACAAAACCCAGATCTCAGTTTTTCATCCCTACTTTTTAGGAAAACTGTTATTTTTAGAAATTTTCTAAAAATAGTAACTTTTTCTGGGTTTCTTTTGAAACGGATACTGGCAAACTTTCTAAAAATAGAAAGTTGGTCCAATAGGGTTCAAACTGATTTTGATTGGCTCAAAATACTTCCATATCAAGCTAGTGTAGTCAGAATATCAAAAAGATCAGTTTTGTCCTAGTGGGTCTATTTTGCTTTTTCATAAGCATATCAGGAGCTCTGAGGTCATCAATGGAGGTCAGTTAGCTACCAGGCGTCACATTCAACACTCAAGCATTGAACAGAAGGCGAGTTGGTGAACAAGCACGAAGAACGGAGAAGAAGGTGAAAATTGTGAAAATTTTCTAACACTGCTTGTCATGGGCACCCCAAGAGAGAATAGGCGCCCATCTTTTTAGAGGATTAAAAGTTGAAATTAGGGTTTAAGCCTCCAATCAAAGTTGCCCAGTTCTCTTCCAGCTCCGCAACGAATCCAACGGTGCAGTCAACAAATCATCCAGTCGCCCGGGATTCAGAGCTGAACAGGGAAGATCCAAACAGAAGTCAAAATGAAAAACATGAAAATTATCAAAATTTGACTATGGGAACTTTGGGCGCCCCAGGTGAAGAGGGGCACTCAGCTTTTTGGAGCACCTAACTCAGCAATTAGGGTTTGTGAATATGCTCAATCTTTTCAATATTCAGCTAGCTTCGCAACGCCTGTCTCCGTTAGAGCATCCGACTGTCCAATCTCCGGCAGATTCAGATCAAAGTGGAACATACAGAATGGAGGTTTGAACTTGAAGATGAAAATCAGATTAAGTATGGAGCAAATGAGCGCCCTAGGAGAGAAGAGGCACCCAAGTTTTCAAGGGCCTGAACAAATGAATTTGCAGATGTAGCTCTAATGTGATTTCTTCAGAGTTGATCAGGCTCTCCAACGAGATCTTCAGCACATCAATCGGAATTTACAGTTGCCAGATACGAGAAGCTGGACAGAGGGTTTGATGAGAGCTAAGAATTGAGATTCAAAAGCAAACATGAGAAAGTGAAAAATATTCTAACTCTGGTGAGTTTGGGTGCCCCAGCTTGCCAAGGGCGCCCGAGCTTTTGAAGGCCCAAATTCAACTTTTTGATGAAGTTGCTCCCAAAGAACCCCCTCCAAAATCTTCTCAGCTTCGCGACAAGCCCAGCCATCAGTCAATCCGAGCTCTGGATCACCAAATCAGGCGAGATCATTTGTAGAAGTGAAAGGATGAAGAAAATGTAAAAATGGCTAAGTCTGCTTAAGTTGGGCGCCCCTGGAGAGAAAGGGCGCCCAAGATTTTGAGCCCTGAGATGTTAGAATTTGCAGATACGGCATCCAAGATCACTTCGTCAGTTTCAGTTGAGCTATCCAATGGTGCCGACGGTCAGTCAATCGGGTCAGTGTAGCTCCCGGAATCAAATTTTCATCAGAAGATCAAAGGGAAAAGGAAGAACTTGAAAATCATAAAAATGGCTAACACTGTGAAAGTTCGGAGCCCCTGGAAGAAATAGGCTCCCATGAATTTGAAGGTCAAAACGAAGTTTTCCGTCAGAGGCACCTCCAGAACAATCTTCTCATAATGGGTCAGGCTCCACGATGAATCATTCAGGTCGCTCATCAAATTAGTCTGCAAGCTGGAAATCGAGGTCAAAGTAGGGGGTTAAAGTTGTGTAAAGTTGAAAATATAAAAAAAATGACTAACACTGCTTGAAGTGGGCACCCCTAGCCAAGAAGGGCGCCCAATTTCCCATACCTTAGTAAAATTTTCAAGATTTTCAAAGTTTCCAAGTTTGTGAGATGAAAGATGGACATCCAGGTTCAATGAACAGAGCTTTTTTGTGATGAACCCTGCTGGCTCACAACTCAAACCCCTGTATTTTCTTATCTTATTTGTCTTTTTTTTAGTTTTTTAAAAAAAGTTCGTAGACAGAAGAGAAGGGGCGCATCATATAAAATGCTCATAAAATGTAAATCTGAGCTATTTTCTACAGAATGAAAATGCAGAAGATATTATTTAACTGAAACCAATAGATCACAAATGATAAACATACCCGAAAGCTTCCAGATTATTTATTTAAGAAAATAAGTCCAGTTTGCCAGCCAAGATGGTGAAAACTGACAAAATCCAGTGTAGGAAGCTACAGAATGCAATGTCCAGCCTAGAAACTGAGGTAGATGATAGGTATAAGCCAGACGCCAAAGAAGTTGAAGAGAAACCCTCAAAAGGAAAGGCGTTTCTCCTAGAAAATCCAAACGCCCTTGCACAAAGAGCCACGCACTTCAAGCAAAAAGCTAGAATCCTCAACTCAGCAGGTACGGCCATGAAGTAGAGTGTCTTCCAGATGAAAGAAAGACGCCATCTCTCAAACCCTCTTGAAACTGATAAGGAAACTCAATAGAAACACAGATTAAGCTCAATAGAACCTCTGAATGAAGCTCTCACCAATGCACTAATTCGACTGGTCTCTCACAGTCTCAGAAATGCTCAACACTGAAGAGATTTCGTTCTCCAATGGAAGATTTGCTCAAACCCTGATCACAGAGGATAGCACAGAAGAAAACCCAAAGGCAAAGTCGAAATAATCAATAAGTGAGTTTCTCATTGCCAAAATGCTTTATATCCCAAAAGGCACGCATTTCAAGAAAATGACACAACTTTTCATCATTTAAATCTTTTAAAATATACTTAAGTCACTTTCAATATTTTGGGCGCCCACTTTAAAGATTAAGTGATTTAATTTTAAATCACTTTCCATGAAATATTTAAGTGATATAAAAAGTATAAAGTCAATTTGACTTTATAATAAAGTATTAAGTTAATTAATAACTTAAATCACTTAAATAATCATAACTTTCTCAAAACTCCATATATTTTTGTCATTAGAAGCTGCCAACTCTGGAACTGCCAAGGCCTACAGTGAGCCAATAACTGCACTCTGAACTGAGAATGACAAAACTCCTCCAGATAATGTCACTGACCCTCTAACCAATCCAGTTAGCCTACGAGAGTCTGAGTAATAGGCTAACCACCATCAAACATGATCATGCCGAAAAAGGGGACATTACAGTCCGCCCTCCCAAAAATTGCTTGTCCACAAGCAATCTCAACAGCAAAGAATCAACCACTCCACCAAGATCCCAAGGATAGTGCCGTGAAATGTCCCTACTGTCACCAATTGTCTTCCACTGCTCATCACTGATCTCAACTTCACCATGCCAGAAGTGGTGAAGCCAACGCATGGGACTCATCCAAATAGTAGTGTTGAACCTATCAGTAGTCAGGTCCCAATGCAAACCAAACTCACATCCATCCATCTGCTCTTAGGAGATAGGAATAACTCGAAGTGCCTGCAACACCATAACAATCTCCACCTATTGATGTGATTTTTGTGACCGCACCAATCAGCAGAACAAAGTTGTCTGAAGGCTACTCCATTCTCTCTTGATCAAAGAATCCCATACGCTAAGATTGCTAGAATGTTCGTATGTTCAACTCCAAGGTTCCGAAATGCTTTGGAATACCCTCAGTAGGTTCGTTGTGATTTGTTGTTTTTCACGAGGGGACTTACACAACCGTTCAAAAGGTTTGCAGTTGACAACAAGTTAAAGATTTGAAGGGGACTTTATGTGAATGATTTAGCGTTGATGTATGACTTTTCCTAAAACTAATCAGAATTGAACGGAATTGAATGGCTGCAGAGATTTAGAAAATTTAAGTCCTAGTCTAAATGCAAAGGGTATTGAGCTTGGCTTCAATGAACTTCAACCGAACGTTGTTTTGCCTCCTATTGGACAGCTTCGACAAGGTTAGTGCAATCTTCAAAGGAGCGAAAAGATGTTCAAATCACGATTCAACAATGCAAATACCATCAAAACGATGCATACATACACATGAATCTTGACCAAAGTTAAATTTAAAAGGTATTCCAGTTGACCACACAGGACAAACTCACCATTAGTAAGCTTGTTAGTGGTATGGATTAATGAAGCTCACTCAAGTCAAACACAACCACCCATAATTAACTACTTGCATGAAAATTAAGTCCTACTTGAAGTCGAAGGACGAAGAAACCTCACAAACTACTCATGACAAAAGTGGAGTTCACCATCAATGAAATTTTTTTATTATGATTAGCCTTCGTGACAATTTCTTACAAAATTCTCAAAGAGAGAATTCCCCTTCTCCTTCAAACAATGCAATGAAACTATTCTAACTATCTCAAAATGTCTACTCTCTAGTTTGATCTGATGTCCAACTAACTAACTAGTGTACAAATGAGGGGACTCCCCTTTATATAGCTGGCCAATCCAATGGATGGTCTAGATCAAAGTACAACGGACGGCTCAAATCGAGCCACAAAAACCCTAGACAAGATTCACCCTTAAAACCACCAGAAGGTGGAGGAGTGGCGTCATTAATAAGTACAAAAATAGCAGATTCCTCCTTGACCACTATGGGCAATTAATGCCCACTATCCCTCCAGAAGATTCTTGTCCATGACTTTGTTTCCATTGTTCTTCTCTCTAACCGCGTAAGCTACGAACCGGGCCAGCACTGAATCAACTTCCTCCTCTGAAATTGTCGTTGTAAGGTTGAGCTGATACTCAAGAATAGCCACCATCTGCTCCTATCGATCACAAGACTTTCTCCAAGTCTTAATAGACTCCTGCGTGCTTTGAATGATAGCTGAAAATGTAGAGATGTTCTCGAAGTCAAGTTGAGAAAACATCCTCATCTCGGAGAAGAAAGGCTGCAACCTTGCCTTCAATCCGTTAACCTCCACCTCTTCAGGAGTTAGTCTCTTGGCGAACAACGCATCCAATGTATTGAGGATGCCTTCATGGATATTTCTCATTGCTCTCCTGATCTTAGATGATTCAGCGGTTGCCATGTCGAAGAAACCTTTGCTAGTGAATGCAGCCGAATGCCACCCAAGAAAATCATATCTATC
>VDFB02015583.1:0-81900 GCA_007258455.2 Sequoia sempervirens | reverse complement strand
TATGCATTTAAAATTGATTACTAACACTATTTCATCCTAATTCAACACTTTTCAATTATTTGATTAAATAACTATTAATTGTTTAATTAAATTAATCCAATTTCTTCTATTAATCGAATAATCAACACTATTATTTTAATTCACCTCTTCCATATTAATTACCGTCATATCTAATTAAATAGTGTTAATTATTTAATTAAATTCCACAAGTCCTCTCATTTGATTAAATAATCTTAGAAATTAGTTAATTAAATGTCATTAATTTCCCCTTTTTAATTAAATGAGAAAATTGTTTAATTAAATTTCTAAATTCCTCCATCATACATAATTAAATAATATTTTATTATTTAATTGACTAATTTCTTTTATCCCTCTAATTTCTCCTGCCGTTAAAGGAATATTCCATGCAAACAATTTCCCCCTTAAATGGTAATATCTCAAACATTCCTCCTAAATTTTATGATTTGTGTTTCCTCAAATAAACTTTAACCATTGATTAAATTCATCAATCCATGTCAACTTTCAATCTCCTCCATGGATTGAATCCTTGATCCATGTCAATTACCTCATCAATTTCCATCCATTGATTAAGCAAATTGATCTTGGCCATTGAATCACTCAATTTTCCTATAAATAACCTTCATTTCTTGAGAAATTCATCCACATTTATTGAGAGCACCTGCATTATATTCATTTTTACAACAATCCTTATGAGAATTTAATCCATTTGCATCCATTTTCTGTGAAGTCTCTATTGGAGCATCATCTTCAAGCTTGTTTCAATGAAGCAATTGGGAAAGGGCTGACATTCCATGTTAATTTGGCACCAATCCCCTAATGGGATGAGGTTTGATATAATAGTTAGGTTTCCTATAAGCATTTCATTGATATTTGATGTTTTCATGGATTTTTAGTTTAATATTTCAAGAATTTCATTAGGATCATGACTTAATTATCTTAAATACTTGTTTTAATTTAGGTAGTTGAATCATGTTTAGCTTAATTCATGATCATGTTCACACTATAACATCATGTTGCACTCAAGTGCTTTGGATAAAATAAATATTGAGGGATATAAAATTTTAGTATAATGAACATATTTCCATTCTCTATGACAATACAAATGCAATTAGAATTTCAAAGAATCTAGTGATACATTCAAGGATAAAGCACATTTCAATTAAACATCACTTTTTGAGAGAAAAGGTTGCAAATTAGGAGGTCAAATTGGATTATGAGGTTACTAAAGATAAAATTGCAGAAATATTTATAAAATTTCTTCCTAAGATATATTTTAAGTATCTTAAACAAATGCTAGGAGTGACAACTCCTTCCTTTTATGGGGGGTACATTTCTACTCTTCCTTAAAATATTTCCCTTAGGGAGTGTTGCAAAAATTTGTTTGTTGATAGTACTACAAATCAAAGGGAGAGCATTATTTTGCTAACACAATCCTTTTTCCATTGATTTCAAAGGGGGATAGTTATAGAAAGGATATCGCTAGGGAGAGTTACTAGAAATGGGGAGATGATTCAAAAATTCCTTTGCATTATCATGAATGGCAAAGGGGGAGACTGCTATAAATTATTGTCAATAATTTCAAGAGGGTAAGATATTTTAATTGATTTCAAAGCTTTGTAATATGAGAGCTTTTTGCATGTTCTGGTCAGGTATGTGTAGGATCATGATGGTCCAAAAAGTGGCGATATGATGGATATGTGGCTGACAACCTTTTTTTACCCAAAATTGATGAAACAAAAAGGGTTTTTAAAGGAGATTCTCAACTTTCCAACAATATAAATTATACTTTACTTTTAATTTCATAAATAATTATTATTCATTTTCCATTTGAATTACGACTAAAGTCCTAATTGATAGGCTAATTGAAAAACATCTATAGCTTTCAAACGGTATCACATGTTTTGAATTTGAAACATGTGTCACATTCTATGCTTCGCATACTATAGGATTAAAAAAAATGGATTTCATGAAGATTTGACCAAGTTAAGGTGGTTAGACATATGAGTTTTTATATTTTTTAAAAGTTGTAATAAAAAAATCATAGTTAATTATTTACTTAGAAAAGAATTACAAAAAAAATGCATCACATCGGGACATAAGTCCTCTACTTATATCTAAAATATTATAAAAAAATATTATCATTTTATTGTGGTTAGGGTGGTCAGACATACACCCACTTCTTATTTTTTCCCTGAAATTTAACTACTATTGCAATGAAATTTCAAAATTTCACCAAATAGTTTTTTTTTGTAAAAATAAACCTAGTTGTTTAGAAACTACATTCAATTTTCTACAAATTCTATTCTTACATATTTTTGAAACAATATAGATAACTTATTCAAATTTTTACATCAAGTTTCCTACCTTTGATTTTTTTGAAATTTTCACCACTTAAGGGCATTTTTTTTCCATTATGATCCTGCACATACCCAGTCTATTCATCGCTGCACATGGTCTAGGAGTATTTTCAACATACATAATGTTGGTTAAATCTTCTCTAGAGTACATCAAGGTTAGGGTTTCATGCTCTGCTAGGATTTCTACACTAATTCTTCAAAACCATAAGTGTATCTGAATGGGTATGCAGTTTATATTCTATTTCTTCATTGACTTGATCTAGGTCATTCCTAATTTCTTAAGTTACAAATTAATCCCCTGGGAATCATTGACTTATTGGCCCCTATACCACCTGCTTCCACTATAAAATATTTCTTCCTAAGTATAAAGTCGATACTTCAACGAAAAATGGATGGTGTCAGTGTGACAAATGGTTCTCTTCTACTCACCTATGGGAGAAATGGTGAGCCCCATTTCTAGGCTTGTGGTTGTATATAATGGTTACAAGTGGTGTTCTTTTGAATGCTCACATAAAGAGAGAGAAGAAAACATAAAGCACTTGTTGTGAAACATGTAAAAGGTGAGACTAGAAGGGAAGCATTCTATGTAGATGGGCCATGTATCATATGTTTTCCTTTTTTTAAAGGCTATAATGCATCCTAGTTCAAGCCTTCTGATGTTGTGGGAGGTTGATAGGTGACATATTATTATTTTGTCACAATAAAATAGAATAGATAAGAAAAATTTGTGTGGTGTTGTAGGAGGTTGACATGTGGTAGCTTTTTATATGCCACTAGCAAAAAGACAAGGAAAGAAAAAGATGTGTGGCATTGCAAGATGATGACTTGTGCTAGTGAGCCATGTGCTCACAATTAAAAAGGAAAAAAATAAAAAAATTGTGTAGAGAAACAAGAGATTGACACATGTCCATGTTGACTTGTCAATATTTGCTCAGATGGCTACTAGGAGTCTATGGAAAAAAGAGAGAAATTTGTGCAAGTCTAAGGAATGTTAAAAAAAGGTAGCATTCTACTAATCCATAAGGAGAAAAAGGTAAGAAGAGTGTAATGCCATGCCTTGGTTACCGTTAAAATAAAGTGTAAAGAGTAAAAATTTACTGAACAATTTTTTTTTTAAATGATTTTACCTACACAATTGTCATAAAGTTTCCAAGATGATGTTACTTAAACATAATAAATAATCTCAACACATTATCATAAACATAAGTACAAATTTAATGTCATGAATGATCCAGTTAACAAAACTTAATACAATCAAATATCCAAATGTCCAGATTACAACAAGTGAGATTTCAATGAATCTCTATACGTCAAAATGATGGTACAATATGAACGCTCTTATACAAGAGGTAAATTTACAAAGCAGATAGTGATCATATCACATCTGACATCCATATCCACGAACATGCTTTGCATCCATAGTCATGAACAATGAAGTAAATGGAACCAACTGCAAGCATAGGATCAATTGCAAGAAAATCCAAGGAAGATAAAGCGCGGTTTCCTCCCAACCACATGGAACCCGAAGGTCCACTCCCTCCGTGCTAGGAGATAATGATAGGTCCACAAACAATGAAGAAAGAACATTACGTTTACGTGGCTTACATTCACATCATGAGATAATGATAACAAATCATAACATACAAATCCCCAATGTCAAAACACAACCAAAGATAACTCAACACAAGGAACACAATCATGTAATAGACAGAGTGTCATCACACTGTCGAGATAGGTTACCCTAGTGAATCTTCCTAGACTACCGACCCTCTCCAAGAGTTACCCTGGCAATCTCTACCAATTCCCAGCCCCTATGCAAACTAATGTGGAGTTGCTTCATCTTCTGAGAAGACAAGATGGATGACTTGCCATTCCAGGCCTTCTCAACCTTTTCCCAATCTATACGAGCATTAAGAAAGTAGGTGAGGAAAATTTTAATCAGAATTAATGTTTAGTTCTACCGAACCCCTAATACATTAGTGAGGTTTTCACTGAGTTTACACACCTACGATAGGTTACCCAGAAAATCTCTTTAGGATTTCGGCCCCTACCGCAATCCACTCTTTCTATAACATGACTCAATATCAAAAGACTAGAGGTAGCTACCAAGTACAAAGATCAAAACCACAATGTTTATATCTTTCACTTAAGACAAATCATAACCTCTAAGATGTCTCTTCAAACGACAACAAAATGGTACAAAGCTATTTCCCCAAGTAAAAATAATTGTAATATGAGCATCATAATAGAAATGTAATAATATTATTGACACAAATCTTCACTTCTCAAGCTTTGATGAAATGAAAATAAACATCATCAACATTATGAATATATGTACACGAAATAATTTCAATTAACCAATCTTTATGAATTAAAAATTCATGATAAACAACTATAGTTAATAATATATTTCAAATAATTTTAAAGAAATGTATTTATTAATATGATAAAATAAGGGTTATATAAATCATTTGTATTTAAGAGATTCAATCACTTTAAAAAGCAACTCAACGCACTATTTTTATAAATATTTAATTATAGGCGAAGAGTAAATCTCTTATATTATACATTTTTTAAACTAAATAGAAATTTCATTCAATTCATAAGTTTAAAGTCTTAACTATCTCTTATTTGTTATTCATGGACTTGCACTTAACTAACACTTGCGCTTAGTAAGAATCTAATTGAAAGTTATCTAACAAAGAAACTCCCCTCGATCATTGCATGCAAAGAGAGAGTTCGCTCAAGGCTAAGAGTAAATAGTTTCTAACAAATACTACAACTATAGGATCTATCTAGGATGCATGCACAAATATCAGGAAATAGATTACTCAAGCCTAATACTCGAAACAAAATAACATTTAAACATTAACTTTAGAGACAGTAATTAAAGGAAAAAGAAGAGTTTCAAACGCATATATTAAATTTATAATATGGAAGTCAATAAATATTATCAAAGCAAAGCAGTGAATGATAAAAAGTGTAGGAGCCATTATCAATAAATTGAGCAATGTTGGCTACTCCATTGGCATTTTTCTGCTGTCTAAATTTTGATAAAGGATTATACAATACAAAAAGAGTTTCAATTCATGTGCTTACTACAAATCTATAACTTATGACTGCAAGCATAAATACGGATTTAAAAGGGCGACAAAACTATGGAGAAATTTAGTTAAGAATGACATTACATAATATATGGAGAAATATCATAGGATGTGTAAGATTTTAAAGAAGAAAATCTAAATATTCTTCTCCAGCAAGAAAATGCAATGCCTCTCGGGATATTCAACATCTCAGACACCAATTATAGAGTTTAAGATTTTTTTTAAAAATCTAGGTATAAACAACAATCATCATGAGAAAGAGACTACATGCAATCTCAGGCAATAAAATCTTTAGTATAAAATCAAAATCTACTCACCAAAATGAAAATCAATTACAAAGCAAAAATATATAGTTTAGATGGCTGCGCCCAATGCTAGAGGATAGATTATATACATTAAAATTATAAGCTATGAATCTACAGGTGTAAAACAAAGAAAATACCAACATACTATAAGCGTAAAAAACAATATTGTATACAAGGGTTTCAAAGAATGGTGGATATCAGACGGCAATAAAATATAATCTCTCTACATTCCTAAGTGCACCAGATGTAATAAAATTTGGGGATAAACTGTAAAAGAATAAATAAAGAAATGACTACAAGGTAATATTATTATTATTGCCAAGAGGATTCTCTTCTAAAACAGAAAATTGAAATTCTTAATACAATATCCATGAACACTATGATGTCTGAACTAAAACTACAACCAATTAAATGTCCAAGACAGGAGTTTATTAAATCTAATTTTGAAAATAGAGGAAAAACTTCAATCCTTACTAAAAATCTCAAATTCAAGCAAATACAATCAACTTACAACCAAATTAAAAACAATTTCAGATCTAGAATAATTTATTATCAAAATATTTTTATTCTTTCCTATTTTAATATTCATATACTCTTCTAATTTTGTTCCTTTGTTCTTTGTGCAGGTTCAACAAAGTAGTTTCCTTATGAATCAACAAAATTCAATATTATGATTCCAGAATTTAAACATAAGAATTTGAATCAAGAAGAAAACCTGTTTAAACTTTGATAACTGGCTGAAAATGATTCTTTGAAAAATTATGTCAATTCTGCATTCAATTCACCAAACTTCAACGAAGAAATACAAATCAATTTAGCTTCAAAATTACGCTTGTAAAGAAAATATTAATAGAAAAGTTCTTCTGAAGCAATTGTCGTGCAAAAATTCTCTAAAAATTGCTACCGTCAAAGTTTTTCCAAATTATTCCCGTGAATGAAAAATTGCAATTCCCAAAAGATATTTATGCATTCAATTCTCTCAATCACTAAAACTTAACTGATAGATCATTATGCATTGTAATTAGATCAATCAATTCAACTTATTCTTTAAAATATCAAAACAGATTTTTAATTGCCAATCAAAGATTCATAACATGCTGAAAATATATTTTCTTTAAAATATCTATTTTCTCATAATTCAAGTTTGCACAAATAAATCAGCAACATATATATTTTAATTAAAAAAAATTGCAAAGAAATAACTTTCACTTTTAAATTTGATAACTTATTTAATTTAAATTAATAAATTAAATCACAAACATTTATAAATTCATTAACAAAAATTTGTTAAACTTAAATATTAAATTCTCAAACAGAAAACAATACAAATGAACACAACACAATAGGACAAACTGGACAACAACATGGGGTAACACATAGATACTCGTTCGATAAAGAACAATGGTTAAATAAGGACCTGTCAATACCTCCAATAACATAATTTTATTAAGTTAGGGTATGCTCAGACCTAACAAGTAGGTGGAGCCGTTACCTAGTACTTGTATCTGTAGGAAACATCAATGTTAAAACATATATACACATATCATAAAACACACCGTGAAGAAGAGTTGCAGCGTAGCAGGGTACTCACGGATGAGTAATGCTACACTGTCTTCTTCACCAACATAGATGAACAAGATAAAACATAAGAAATCATCTCAACATGATAACCACATGAAAAGTCATAAGCAAATAAACCATATCATGTATGTTTCAATCTCAGTATCATCAAAATAACACAACCAGATAATCAGGATATCAATGTATCATCCACCAAATACAAAAAAATGTAGTATCCAAAATCACCTCTGAAAAGAAACAACATAGTATCATAATGAACTAAAACATCTATCAAGCAAAATCAAACTAAACAGAGTGTCGAAACTGGAGGGACACTACATCATCCCCCCTAGGATAAGGCTTACTCCTAGAAGCCTGCAAATAAATAAGGATAAATCTCATGCATGCGTGTCGCATCCTCCCAAGTAGCTGATGCCTCATCGCTAGGATCCCATTGGACCCTCACTTGATCAACGTATCGACCCCTGAGGGCGAGCCTCCAACGCTGAAGAATGCCCATGGGTTCCAAAGCCAACTGCCCATCCTCTACCTGTAATGCATTCCAATCGAGTACATGTGAAATGTCAGGATGATAAGGTCTAAGAACTGATACATGAAAGACATCATGAATGAATGATAAACTGGGTGGTAAAGCAAGTTGATATGCCGCAGGACCAATTCTCTCAAGAATCTCAAATGGTCCAACAAATCGAGGCGCAAGCTTAAAGCCTTTTATGTAATGGATTGGACTCTTGTGCGGTCGAACTCAAAGAAAAACTTTATCGCCAACTGAGAACTATCTATCCACCCTATGCGCATCAGCATACTTCTTCTGTCTGTCTTGTGCTGCTACCAAATGCTCTCTGATGCAATCAACCTGTTGCTCCATATCACAAAGCATCTCAGGACCGAGTAGAACTCTATCCTCAAGTCGATCCCAACTTAATGGTGTATGACAAGGATGTCCATATAGTGCCTAAAAAGGAGGCATACCTATGGAACTCTGATAGCCATTATTATAGGAAAATTCCACTAAGTATAAATAATCCTCCCAATGTGATTGTCGATCCATCACGTACATTCTGAGCATATCTTTGAGAATCTAATTAACTCTCTCTGTCTGACCATCAGTCTCAGGATGACAGGCTGAACTTAAGTTCAACTATGTACCTAATGCATGTTGTAATGATGTCCATAAGGCTGATGTAAATACAAGATCCAAGTATCTAAAATGATTCTACGAGGAATCCCATGCAATCATACAATATCCTTCATGAAAATTCTGGCCACAGAGGAAGCATTGTATGATTATTGAACTGGAGAAAAATGAGCTACCTCTGTCAATCTGTCAACAGTAACCATGATGGCATCATGTCGACGTGATGATGTAGGTAATCCAACAATAAAATCAACTGATATAATATCCCATTTCCACTCAGGAATGAGATGTGGCTGTAATAAACCGGCGAGATGCTGATTCTCAGCTTTAACTCTCTGGCATTCAAGACATCTTGATACAAAATCAGCAATGTCACGCTTCATACTGGGCCAAAAATACAACTATCGATGATCCACATGCATCTTCTTAACACTAGGATGAGCTGAGTATGGTGCTCGGTGTGCCTTTGTCAAAATTAGAGTGCGAAGATCCTCAGTAGGCAGTACATAGATATGACCTAGATGTCACAACAAGCCATCTAACTCAAATGTATATCCTGAAAATCTTCCCTCCAAGGGTCTACCTGAATCAATCTCCATCTTCACTTCCTAATAAAATATATCAGTAAGAAGTGCTGCCAATATCTGACTCCTCAACTCAATTCCAAGTGTCACAGCTAAAATCTCACGTCTTCACCGACTGAGAGCATTTGCCACTACATTCTCCTTTCCCTGAACATATCTCACCTCAAAATCATATTCACATAAGAACTCCATCCACTGTCTCTGCCTAGCATTCAAATTAGGCTGTGTGAATATATATTGTAGACTATGGTGATCACAATGAAGCTCAAAATGATGCCCCAACAAGAAATTTCTCCTACAAACTAGAGCATGAACAACTGCAACAAGCTCTAAATCATGAGTGGGATAATTTTGTTCATGATCCTTAAGTTTGCGAGACTCATAAGCGATCACATGTCCATCCTGCATCAGAAAAATCCCTAAACCTTCCAAAGACGCATCAGTGCAAACAACAAAATCCTTGGCAAGAGCAGGAACTGCTAAAATAGGCGCACTAGTTAGGTTATCCTTAAGTATTTGAAAAGCCAATTGACATTGATTTGTCCAAATGAATTTCTTCCCTTTCCTCTAAAGAGAAGTAATGGGGTGTCCAATCCTAGAAAACCCCTGAACAAAACATCTGTAGTATCCAACAAGACCCATGAAACTACGAACCTCTGCAACATTAGTAGGCACGGGCCAATCAATGATAGCTTCTTTGCAGGATCCACAACTATACCCTTTCCAGAAATCACATGACCAAGGTATTTCACCTCATATTGGAAAAATTCACATTTCTTCAAGTTTGCATACAATTGATTCTCCCTCAAACACTGTAGTACCTGTCTCAAATGCTCTTCGTGCTCTTGCATATTCCTCGAATAGATCAAAATATCATCAAGAAAAACAAGAACAAAATGATCAAGATAGGTGCAAAACACACCATTCATTAGACTCATGAAAATTGATGGTGCATGCGTTAACCCAAACGGTACTACTATGAACTCGTAGTGTCTATATTGAGTTCAAAATGTCATTTTATGAATATCATCTTCTATAATATACAACTGATGATAACCTAATTTCAAATCAATCTTAGAGAACACATTTTTTCCCTTGATTTGATCAAAAATATCATCGATTTTGGGTAATGGGTATCGATTCTTAATCGTCACCTTATTCAATTGACGATAATCAATGCACAATTTGAGAGATTCATCCTTCTTCATGAAGATGATAGGTTCTCCCCAAGGGGAAACACTCAGATGAATAAAACCCTTTGCCAAGAGTTCCTCCAACTAAATACGAAGCTCTTCTAGTTCCTACGTAGTCATTCTGTATGGGGCTCGAGAGATGGGCTCTGCTCCAAGAACTAGATCAACCCTGAAATCTATGTCACACTTCGGTGCAATACCAGGAATATCACTAGGAAAAACATCAAAGAATTCCCTAAAAATAGGGTGATCATCAAGTCCAAGTCACTAACTGTTGTCGCAAACAACTGACATCCCTGACGAAGGCATCTCTTCAACTACATAGCAGAAATTATCCGCAAAGAGATGGGTCTCTGAACACCAAAAATTTCAACCTCTATACCAACATCATCAATACAACATACTATCTTCTGGCGACAGTCAATCACTACATGATGAGATTCTAACCAATCCATTCCCAAAAAAATGTCATACGAACCTAAAGGTGTGACTCGAAGATCTACTAAAGTAGATAACGGTCCAATCCTAAGTCCACAATTGCAAATGAGGGATTCTATTGCTACCTTAGCCCCAGAAGAAAATTCCACCTACCACCTATCGCCTTGCTTTACGGCCACCAATCCACAACGCTCAACAATAGTAGGTGAAATAAATGAATCAGTAGCTCTAGAATCAAAGATAATAGTAACATTGGTACCCTGTAACTGACCTAAAGATTTGACTACAGTGTTCTGATGATCTGCTTGATGGTTATTTACCACAGCAAAAACTGTATGTGAATGGCCCACATCACCAACTATTGGCTCTGAAGCTGCCAATCGCTATCCAAATCCTGAAGTACCTCGCATAGGACACTACCTAGCAATATGTCCCTACTATCCACATGATAAACATCTAGTACCTCTGCCAAATCCTCTGCCACCAGAAGGTGCATTGGATTGCTGAAAGCTACCTCTGCTCACTGTAGACTGAGCACTCTGAGTTGGCTGATCCTATCGATTGCGCTTATTGCGCCACCAATTCTGGTTCCTTCCTGATTAAGAATTATTACCCTATTGAAACTATGAATTCTTATTCTTTTGTTGATTACGTTGTTGCTGTACTGTCCACCCTTAGCGGGTTCCTGTTGATTCCTAGAGGTACTACCTGTCTGAAACTGACCACCTCGCTAACCAAAACCTGAAACAGGAGCACTACCTATCTGTACTCCAGTGTGTCCACCCAATGCCATAGCGAGATTCTTTTCTACAATACGTGCCTTCTCCACAGCAACCTCCATAGTCTTCGGCTCGAAGACTCTGACTCCACTACTAATACAGGCATTTAAGCCCTTGATGAAATGCTACACCAACATTTCCTCATCATCCACAATCCCTGCATATTGTTTGAGCTCATAAAACCTGTGCTCAAACTGCTCCACGGACATAGCCATCTGTCGTAGATTATGAAACTCATCTACACGTCGCTGCCTCCAATGCTTAGACAACAAACGTGCTCTGAATCTCTCCAGGAACATATCCCAGGAGACTGCATAAATCTCCAAATGGAGCTTCTACTCCTTCAAACACCACCAAGTAGAGGAAAAACCTCTAAGATGCATTATGGCGCAATGAGCACGGGTGTTGCTACCATAAGGATGCATCACAAAACATCACCCCAAATCAATCAACCAAGTTTCTACTTCTAAACCACCACCAGATCCATCAAATGTAGGAGGGTGTGCCCTCAACAAATCTCCCATATGACCAACAATAATGGCATCCTATTGCACTGTATCATCAACTCTCCTCAGAGATCTATCACGTTCCCTAATCACTTCCTGTTCCACTTCTTGTCTAGGTCCAAGTCGTGCTAGGACCTCTTCAAGTAAAGGGCATAACTATGATCCCTCTACCACTAATTGTTCTAGAATCTATTCCTCATTTCCCTGATCCAAGTGCGGACCCAATTGTTCTGCCTGTATGCTCTAATGAGGGCTCTAAGGGGGAGTAACCTGGCAGTTCGGCCCATGGCCACCACATCAGCCTCAACCACAACCTCTACCACGATGCCTAGGCATGATCCTACACAAAATACAAGACAAGTCTAGTTATAAAACAAACAAAACAAACAAAGAAAATACATCAACCAAATCTAACATCCTAAACTACCTAATGGGCTCACTAAAACTAGAGCACCTAGTGTTAGAACTTGGCTCTGATACCAATCTGTAATGCCTCCCCTTGGTTACCATTAAAACAAAGTGTAACGAGTAAAAATTTACCGAACATTTTTTTTTTTAATTATTTTATTTACACAATTGTCATAAAGTTTCCAAGACGATGTTACTTAAACATAATAAATAATCTCAACGCATTATCATAAACATAAGTACAAATTTAATGTCATGAATGATCCAGTTAACAAAACTTAATACAATCAAATATCCAAATGTCTAGATTACAACAAGTGAGATTTGAATGAATCTCCATACATCAAAATGATGGTACAATATGAACGCTCTTATACAAGAGGTAAATTTACAAAGCAGATAGTGATCATATCACATTTGACATCCATATCCATGAACATGCTCTGCATCCACAGTCATGAGCAATGAAGTAACTAGAACCAGCTGCAAGCATAGGATCAACTGCAAGAAAATCCAAGGAAGATAAAACACAATTTCCTCCCAACCACGTGGAACCCGAAGGTCCACTCCCTCCGTGCTAGGAGATAATGACAGGTCCACAAACAATGAAGACAAAATATTACGTTTACGTGGCTTACATTCACATCATGACATAACGATAACAAATCATAACATACAAACCCCCAATGTCAAAACACAACCAAAGATAACTCAACACAAGGAAAACAATCATGGATTAATAGACAAAGAGTGTCATCACAATGTCAGGATAGGTTACCCTGGTGAATCTTCCTAGACTACCGGCCCCTATGCAGACTAATGTGGAGTTGCTTCATCTTTCGAGAAGACAAGATGGATGACTTGCCATTCCAGGCCTTCTCAGCCTTTTCTTAATCTATACGAGCATTAAGAAAGTAGGCGAGGAAAATTTTAATCTGAATTTATGTTTAGTTCTACCCAACCCCTAATACATTAGTTAGGTTTTCACTGAGTTTACACACCTACGATAGGTTACCCAGACAATCTCTTTAGGATTTCGGCCCCTACCGCAAGCCACTCTTTCTATAACATGAATCAATATCAAAAGACTAGAGGTAGCTACCAAGTACAAAGATCAAAACCACAATGTTTATATCTTTCACTTAAGACAAGTCATAACCTCTAAGATGTCTCTTCAGACAACCAAAAAATGGTACAAAGCTATTTCCCCAAGTAAAAATAATTGTAATATGAGCATCATAATAGAAATGTAATAATCTTATTAACACAAATTTTCACTTCTCAAGCTTTGATGAAATGAAAATAAACATCATCAACATTATGAATATATGTACACGAAATAATTTTAATTAACCAATCTTTATGAATTAAAAATTCATGATAAACAACTATAGTTAATAATATATTTCAAGTAATTTTAAAGAATTGTATTTATTAATATTATAAAATAAGGATTATATAAATCCTTTATTTTTAAGAAATTCAATCACTTTAAAAAGCAATTAAACGTACTATTTTTATAAATATTTAATTATAGGTGAACAATAAATCTCTTATATTATACATTTTTTAACTAAATAGAAATTTCATTCAATTCATAAGTTTAAAGTCTTAACTATCTCTTATTTGTTATTCATGGACTTACACTTAACTAACACTTGTGCTGAATCTAACTGATAGTTATCTAACATAGAAACTCCCCCCGATCATTGCATGCAAAGAGAGAGTTCACTCAAGGCTAAGAGTAAACAGTTTCTAACAAATACTACAACTGTAGGATCTATCTAGGACACATGCACAAATATCAGGAAATAGATTACTCCAGCCTAATACTCGAAACACAATAACATTTAAACACTAATTTCAGAGACAATAATTAAAGGAAAAAGAAGAGTTTCAGATGCATATGTTAAATTTATAATATGGAAGTCAATAAATATTATCAAAGCAAAGCAGCAAATGATAAAAAGTTTAGGAGCCATTATCAATAAATTGAGTAGCATCGGCTACTCCATTGGCATTTTTCTACTGTCTAAATTTTGATAAAGGATTATACAATACAAAAAGTGTTTCAATTCAGCCGCTTACTGCAAATCTGTAACTTACGACTCCAAGCATAGATACAGATTTAAAAGGGCAACAAAACTATGGCGAAATTTAGTTAAGAACAACATTACATAATATATGGAGAAATATCATAGGATGCATAATATTTTCAAGAAGAAAATCTAAATATTCTTCTTCAGCATGGCAATGCAACACCTCTAAGGATATTCAACATCTCAGACACCAATTACAGAGTTTAAGATTTTTTTTAAAAATCAAGGTATAAACAACAATCATCATGAGAATTTACATTCCCTATTAGATACATTCTGGACTCAATTATCACTGTTCATGAGAATTTACATTCCCTAATGGTCCCGAAGACTGAAGGGTTCATTCTTAAACTAGACATTTCTAAAGCCTATGATCGAGTAGATTGGAATTTTTTATTTAAAATCCTGTTCAAGTTTGGTTTTAATAACAGAGTCATCCAATTGATGAACCAACTTGTTTCGATGGTTACTACTTCTGTCATTGTGAATGGGTTGCCTTCAAGGTTTTTTCAGACTTCCAGAGGTCTCAGACAGGGAGATCCTATCTCTCCTATTCTCTTTACAATTTTGGCTGAGTGTTTGGGAAGAAATATTAAAAAGCGTATTGATCAGAGATCCCTTGTTGGTCTAGACCTTCCTCTTCTCTTCTAACTTGTTCCCACCAACAATTTTTTGATGACACCATTCTTATGGGAAGATCTACTGTGATTGAAGCTAAGACTTTCAAAAGGATTTTGAATCTTTATGAATCTGCTTTTGGGCAAGTTGTTAATAGGGAAAAGAGTTTAATTTTCTTCCCCAACACTCCCGAGCATAAACAAATTAAACTTGCTTGAATTCTTGGCTGCTGGATTGAGCCTTTACCGTCAACCTATCTTGGTTTGCCTCTATGATTTAAACCCTCAGACTCATTCTAGATCTCTTTGGTTGAAAAATTCAATAAGAAGCTATCGAGATGGAAAGGAGCACTTCTCAGTCAAGCTGGAAAAATCCAACTCCTCAAAGCTTCTTTGTAAAATTTACCTGTGTATGCTCTCAGCTTATTTAAAATTCTTGCTAAATATACTGAGGCTATTGAAAAAATTCAGAAAAGGTTTCTCTGGTCTGGTGTGGAGGATAAGAAGAGACTACCACTTGTAGGGTGGGACTTGGTTTGTAGACCTAAATCGAGAGGTGGCCTGGGCTTAAGAAAAATTAAAGTGTTGAATTTGTCCCTTCTTGCTAAACAGCTCTGGAGAACTCTTACTTTGAGAGGGGAATGGCAAGAGACCTTAAAAGCCAAATATTTTAGCAACTGTGAGTCTCTTAATGATGTTATTAACTCTTCTTTTTTACCTTGTGGGTCTGTCTGTTGGAATGATATGAGTAGAGGAAGAAAGTTGTTGGAGATGGGGACTAGATGGCTTGTTGGAAAAGGAAATAATGTTAGATTTTGGGAAGATAGATGGCTTTTCAAGGATCCTCTAATCAGAACTGAGAAATTCAGTAAATGGATGAATGATTGTAAAAGGGAATTCGGGGTCCTAGTCAAAGATTACTGTAGGAATGGGGATTGGGTTGATTTGAAGACCATCAGTTTGGATGTTTTCCCAGTTCAGTCTGCCTTCAGGGCCCTTAGATTGGTTCAACACCAAGTGGATGATCTTGTTGTTTGGATAGACAATCTGCCTGGCATTTTTTCAGTTTCTTCTGCTACTTCTATGTTGGTTAGTCCGCAGGAGCCTCCGCCCTTCTAGGCTAAAGCTTGGATTAATTTCTTGATTCCTAAAATCAATATTTTCTATTGGATCATGCTACAAAATAAGATTCTCACTTTGGACAATCTTGGCAAGAGAGGAATCCAATTACCTAATAGATGCTACATGTGCAGGAATGATGTTGAGACTATTAATCATATTTTTCTTCACTGTCCTTTTGTATCACATATCTGGGGCAAAAATTTTGTGCATCTTGACGTGGTTTGGGTTTCCCCTGCTTCGGTCGAAGATTTTTTCTTGCAATGGAAAGCTCCATCAAAAAATCCTTTTGTGTGTAGGCTCTGGTCTTTTGTTCTACCTTTTGTTTCATGGAGTATTTGGAAGGAAAGGAACAACAGATTGTTTAGGGAAAAAGAGAAGTCAGAGGGGGACTTGTATGAAAAAATTGTTAGGACTATAAAGGAAAATTTATCTTTAATCCCTAGAAAAATGGTTGATAAAGCTACTTGGTCTCCCTTTGATATTGCTACTACTGAAAAGTGGAATTCAAAATTAGTTGCTTTAAAAGTCCCCACGCCGGCCTTTTGTGGGAGGGAGAACGCTAGCTGGACTTTGCCGCCTTTGGGTTGGGTGAAAGCCAATTTTGATGGTGCTGCCAAAGGCAACCCTAGGAAAGCTGGCAGTGGGTGTGTTTTAAGGGACAATGCAGGGGTTTTTATTGCGGCTTTTACTATGGACATTGGTACCCAAACTAATCATGTTGCGGGAGCCGTTGGGGCTTATCATCCGGTTAACCTAGCTTTCAATATGAATATGAAATGTCTTTGGTTGGAGGGTGATTCTAAGAATAATATAGATTGTATTCTTAGGCTAACCCCCCCTTCGTGGACCATCAAAAAGTGGATTGAAGATACAATTGCCTTATTAAGTAAATTCGACAAAGCAAAAGTTTTCCATGCCTATAGAGAAGCCAATAAGGTGGCGGATTACTTTGCCAATGAAGGGGTCAAGAAGGGCGGGGAAAACATGTGGAGGAAGAATGATTACCTCCATTCTGAGGTTAAAGCTCTAATTTATTATGATTCTATGCATGGAAGAGAAGTTTGTCTTTGCCATGATGAAGCGAATAAAGATTAAGTACGTCGATCTCATTAGATTTGATGGGACCAACGTCATTTTCCTTTTCAAAAAGAGTTTTCGGCACGCTTTCTGGGTGTTTGGGAAAATATGCTTAAATGGGACCCAAAGCAACTGTAGGGTATGGTATAGTAGAGCTTTGAAGATGGGGGGAGAGAGCAAACATGTTGAGCCGAGCTACTTTCAAGAGCACAAAAAGAATGTTAAAGCTTGGGAAAAAATTGAAAAGGGAGGTTTAGTTCCATTTTTGGAAAAGCTCCATGGAACTGATGAGAAGATGCTGGACTATTTCGCCAAAAACTGGAAAAATGGTGAGATTGTGTTGTTTAGTAGGAGTGTTAAGCTGAATGAGCAAATCATCGGTGAGATTACTGGTCTTTCAACTGAGGGTGTAAAATTTTATCGGGACCACCGGTTCTCTGATGAAGCGGTTATCATATTTCCAAAGAAAAATAAGGAGAAGGCTAAGCTAGTTAAGGTTGCCAATAGCTACTTTGATGTGGAGTCCATTAAATCAATTTGGAGGAAAGTTTTGAGAGTCATTATGGAGTACATCACGGTTGATGGGTGCTTCACCAGGGCATATGGCTATCACTTTGCCATTCTGAACCACTTTCGTCACAAGGTTCGTATCTCTTTGCCTTTTTATTTATTCTCTTCTCTGAAGAATTGCCTTGATGAAGTTGAAAGAAACCCTAGGCAAATTTCTATTATTCACCCTAGTCTTGTCAGGCTCATCTTTGAGCATTTCCAAAATTTACCCGCTCTGCCTAAAAATGTTGTTGTTGGGGATTTGGACGATGAGGATACAGAAAGTAGCAAGGAGAATGATCCTCTGGCCCCTCTTGCTTTTGCTCTTGTTAGTACTAAAACCACTGTTCCCTAGTCCCTTTCTTGTCAGAATGTCCTTGTGGGTTTTTCTCTGCCTTCTTGTCCTAATCCCCAGCCTTCGCCTGGTTGCCCTACCCCGGGTTCTGCTCTGCCGTCTTATCCCCAGCCTTCACCTAGTTGCCCTACCCCGGGTTTGGTCTTTGGGTTTAAAGGAACCTCGGTTATGAAATTGGTTTCGTACTCTGGGAATTCTCTGGAAATTCATTCTGAAAAACTTATGGCTAGTAAAGATTTGGCCCCTAGTGCCCCTGCGTCTAGAAAATTTGTGAATGCCCATAAAAGATCCCCAAATTAGGATGAAATTAATTCTGCCCCGAATAACTTTTGGCCTGAGGACATAATGAGTGTGGCAGAAAAAAGTGTTGATGGATTTTTCATTGTTCTTAAGTGGGCCCAGAAGGAAGTTTGTGATTTGAGTGGTCATAATAGAGATCTCAGCAATAGAGTCATGGAGTTGGAGCAGAAGGTAAGCTAAAGCCGTTATGAGAATGATGGACAGGACACCCCCTTAACGGAGAAAAGACAACAGTTGCAGGAGGAAAGATTGACTAGGCTGGAGAGCAATATGTCTAAGATAGGCCAAAATATCAGGGCCATTGTGGCACATAATCATAAAATTGCCAGGCACAACACCATTATCATTAACGCTATGGTGGAAAAGTTGGGAAAAAATCAAAAGGGCTTAGTGGTCGTGGACTTGGATGCGGACAGAGGTTGTAGCAGAGCTATTATTGAAGGGATTTCGACTCGCACCTGGGCTAACACGAAGAGGAAGGCCCCTGCTTCTCCACATACGGTTCAAATCCTCAAGCAGGGATTACAGGATATGAGTGAAGTTGAAAAGGAAGCCGAGGAGTTGATGAACATCTTGGAGTAGTGCTGTTGTGGTCGTCTCTGGCTTTTTGGCGGTCCTTTTTTGGACCCTGTTGTCTCTTTTTCATTGTCATTTCCTTTTTGGGACAGCTATCTGTTTGTTTGGACTTTTTTTGCTCTATCTTTGTATGTTTAAACTTTGTGGTTTCAGGTCCCTGTAAAACCTATTTTTTCCTTTTTAAAAACAATCATCATGAGAAAGAGACTACGTGCAATCTCAGGTAGTAAAATATTTAGTATAAAATCAAAATCTACTCACCGAAATGAAAATCAATTACAAAGACAAAATATATAGTTTAGATGGTTGCGCCCTATCCTAGAGGAGAAATTATATACATTAAAATTATAAGCTATAAATCTACAAGTGTAAAACAAAGAAAATACCAGCATACTATAAGTGTACAAAACAATATTATATACAAGGGTTTCAAAGAATGACGGATATCAAACGACAATTAAATATAATCTCTCTGCATTCCTCTGTGCGCCAGATGTAATAAAATTTGGGGATAAACCATAAAAGAATAAATAAAGAAATGACTACAGGGTAATATTATTATTATTGCCAAGAGGATTCTCTTCTAAAATAGAAAATTGAAATTCTTAATACAATATCCATGAACACTATGATGTCTGAACTAAAACTACAACCAATTAAATGTCCAAGATAGGAGTTTATTAAATCTAATTTTGAAAATAGAGGAAAAACTTCAATCCTTACTAAAAATCTCAAATTCAAGCAAATACAATCAACTTACAGCCAAATTAAAAACAATTTTAGATCTAGAATAATTTATTCAAAAAAAAAATTTATTCTTTCCTATTTTAATATTCATATACTCTTCTAATTTTGTTCCTTCGTTGTTTGTGCAGGTTCAACAAAGCAGTTTCCTTACGAATCAACAAAATTCAATATTATGATTCCATAATTTAAACACAAGAATTTGAAATCAAGAAGAAAACCTGTTTAATCTTTGATAACTGGCTGAAAATGATTCTTTGAAAACTTATATCAATTCTGCAATCAATTCACCAGACTTCAACAAAGAAATACAAATCAATTCAGCTTCAAAATTACACTTGTAAACAAAATCTTAAGAGAAAAGTTCTTCTAAGGCAATTGCCATGGAAAAATTCTCTAAAAACTGTTGCTGTCAAAGTTTTTCCAAATTCTTCCTGTGAATGAAAAATTGCAATTCCCAAAAGATATTCATGCATTCAATTCTCTCAATCACTAAAACTTAACTGATAGATCATTATGCATTGTAAATAGATCAATCAGTTCAACTTATTCTTTATAATATCAAATCAGATTTTTAATTGCCAATCCAAGATTCATAACATGCTGAAAATATCTTTTCTTTAAAATATTTGTTTTCTTATAATTCAAGTTTTCACAAATAAATCAGCAACATATATATTTTAATTAAAAACATTTGCAAAGAAATAACTTTCACTTTTAAATTTGATAACTTATTTAATTTAAATTAATAAATTAAATCACAAACATTTATAAATTCATTAACAGACATTCGTTAAACTTAATATTAAATTCTCAAACATAAAACAATACAAACGAACACGACACAATAGGACAAACTGGACAACAACATGGGGTAACACATAGATACTCGTTCGATAAAGAACGATGGTTAAATAAGGACCTATCAATACCTCCAATAACATAATTTTATTAAGTTAGGGTATGCTCAGACCTAACAAGCAGGTGGAGCCGTTACCCGGTACCTGTATCTGCTCGAAACATCAATGTTAAAACATTTATACACATATCAAAAAACACACCGTAAAGAAGTGTTGCAGCATAGCAGGGTACTCACGAATGAGTATTGCTACACTATCTTCTTCACCGACAAAGGCGAAGAAGATAAAACATAAGAAATCATCTCAACATGATAACCACATGAAAAGTCATAAGCAAATAAAACATATCATGTATGTGTCAATCTCAGTATCATCAAACTAGCACAACCAGATAATCAGGATATCAATGTATCATCCACCAAATACAAAACATAGTATCCAAAATCTCCTCTGAAAAGAAACAACATAGTATCATAATGAACTAAAACGTCTATCAAGCAAAATCAAACTAAACAGAGTGTCAAAACTGGAGGGACACTACAAAGAGCAAGAATACTATGGGGGCTCAAAATGTTGACATGTGGCCATGTTTCGACCAATCAAAAGAAGAAAAGGAAAGAAGAGAGAGAATATTATGGAGGCTCAGAATGTTAATACTTGGTAGTGTTTTACTCATTTGAAAGGAAAAAAGGGAAAAGGAAAGAGAAAGCTATGAGGTTTTTGCAATTTTGACACATGTCAAAGACATTTCAGGAGTATGTCTTTGAATTTGTAGAAGGTCAACACATGTTTATGTTGATGTATGCCGAGAGACTTTTCAACATGGAATATATATTTCTATTGCTAAGGGAATATTCATTTGTTAGTGGCATCTTTATTTGAATTTCCACCATTCACTTTTCTCATGAAGATCAAAGATCAATGAAAAAAATTTAAATGATTGGAAAGAATTATCTTCTAGTTTGAATGTTGCTCTACATAGGTCAACATGGTAGTGATAGGTAAGAATTCTTATAACTTGGCTTGCGTTTCAACAAACATATTGATTTTTGGTCTTGGATGAGATTGCAATATATTCTTCAAACCTAGATCGGTATTTATGTAAATTGTTTTGGTTTGTTGAAGTAATGTATAGCATAATAGTTTCTGTTTATGGATAGTTCAGTGACTTATCCAAGCACTTCATGTTCAATTCTTTAGGATAGAGGATATCTATGTGAAGAAAAGAAAGATGTATATGTGAGGCTGTAAAATTGGTATAGAAAAATTACCATATCTCTCTTTAAGCTTCATGAAAGCAATTTGTCTGTAAATTTCTCTTTCATCATTTGTATTGTGCTTTGTGGTTAGTTCCATAGATTATGAGGTTGATGCCATAGACTATGAGGTTGATGCCACCTATTCAGTGAGTTGATGCTTTGGTTATGAGGTTGGTGTCTCTCTAATGAGTTGGTTCTTATCAAGATATCTTAAGGATTGGTGTCTCCAGTAGGTTGGTGCCTACAAATCTATTGTACAATCTTTGAATTCCTTTGTGAGGTTATATTTGGAAGGTAGCTCCAAGGAACTCTTCTCAGCATGGTTTTTCCACTTAGGGTTTCCATGTAAATAGAGTCTTTTATTATGTGTTTGTGTTCATTATTATTGCTGATTTCATTGACGATGGTTTGATCTTCATTGATGCATTCATTAAGGTTAAAATTTTAGGCTATACTAATTCACCTTATTCACTCTTATTATATTTTTGTGTTCAATAGAAAGTTTTGGTTATTTTGGAAATTTTAGGTATGTTTAAAGTGGAATCTTATTTTGAAATGGTACCTGATTTAATTTTTCAAATGGAAAGTTGGTATGAATGATTTGGATTATATTTGGTCATTGTTATGTTGGGTGTTTGTGTAGCATATGGAATACTAGGAGGCATATAAGATCTGGAGGCTTGGGCCATGAAAGGATTATTTATGTAGTTTATATTTTTTTGTTGTGCTAAATGAGGAATGTTTGCGTTTGGAGGATTTGGTACATGCATGGTTGTTTGGTTTGATATGTATGGTTATGAATGAGGAACATTTGTGCTTTCTAGATTTGGTATGTGTGGGATTGTTTGATTTTTCATGTTTGGATTTTGATACAATATATTTATGAATTATTTAGAAAATGGTATTGAATTCATGTTGTATGATTGCATAGCTTGTTGACTGAGTATAGGCACAATTGAAGGTTGTGGTATAGCTTTGTGGATAGCTTTCACTATATGGATTTTCTCATGTGATGGAACATTATATGACATAACAAGTGTGAGGACTTGATTCCTAAGTGTAGAAAAATTGAAATTTGAAGGTAGCTTAGCACCACTTTGTGAAATTCTAAGAAATTATGTGTTAGGATCCAAAGCAATGAGGGCATCAAGTGCTCTAGAAAAGGAGGGATCATGTTGCATTTATAAAATTTTCTCTTCAATAAAATCCTTACATTTCATAGATCCCTTTGTGATGTCTTCCATGGTGATTAGTGGATATTGAGGTAGTTGTTGTCATTGTGGAGTTTGGTATTCATGAGGAACAAATAAAGGGCAATGCATTCCAACCTATTATTCAATAAAACCCACAGGTATCATGATTTTTGAACTAATAGGATTAGACTCCTTAATTTTCCTAAGTATTGACCATGTAATAGGTATAAAATTGTGATGACCTTGTACAATATGGATATAAGTGATGTTTGGTGATGTGATATGGATGAATGTTGTTTCAAGATGGACTATGAGAGATATGTTGGGTAGATTTGGACAAAAAGTAATATTTATATTGTTTGGTTGATGGAAGATGTGAAAACCTCTTAATGTTAAAGTTAACCTAGATCTTTATTTTAGTAAGTGCTAATGATGGTTCACTTGTACTAGACTAATGAGTTCAAGAAAAATAATGATGGTGAATTCACAAACTTAGAAGTAGACAAGACCACTAAGCTAGTTTTATCATAGATGTTGACACCAACTATCTACTTGAAAAGGTTGACTTCTAAGAAAAAGATAAACTTGGAGATAAGATGGGAGATCTAAATAAGGTTAGGACTGATATTGGTTGCTTGTGGATTTTTTTTTTATATTGATGATGATGGTGTTGTTTATTCGAAGACAAAGAGAGGTAACCTTAAAATTGAAAGATGAAATTATATGAAACATATGTAAAAATTTGGTTTTTTATTTGAATGATAAATGGTTGAAGGTTTGTTATAATACAAGTCTTAGACCCTAGGTTGGTTTTCTCAAGAATTTTAGAAACTAAAATATTTGAGTATTTTGGAAAATTATATTTCTCTAGTCAAATGTATTGTTCTAACTTTCAAAGGCGTTGTTGTGATTATCAATTTCATCATGAAAGATATTAGATACAAAAATCTAGGATCAAAGGTGTCACTATGTTATCAATGGTTTAATCTTGTTATCAAAGGAATCAAACTAATATCATATAAATTATTGTGTGAAAACTAGGTTTCAAATCAATAGAACTAGTGTAAATTAGATGCATCGATGTAGGGTCAAAAGCATCACTCTACAGATTATACTTGTCATTTTTTATTATTAAATGCACTAAATAATAATCAAAAGCATTGAATGATAATAATATACATTAGTTAAATAGTAGATGGATTAGAGTAATAGTTAGATGTACAATTTTTAAACTGTACTTAAAAATTTTCTAGGGTTTGACTGATCCTGATTGATTTGTAAGATTGATTTTAACTTATTTTGATTGTTAAGATATAAAAACAATAGAGAATAGTAGTAAAATAACTCCAAGGTATGGTATAATTTTTATTCATAGGTCTTAACAATAAAAACATGCTGAGAAGTATAACCTATCTAGTATTAAAGGTGTATCACACTATCATCAATCAAATCCAAAATATTATAGGTTTGTGCTAATGTAATCCTGACTCTCAAGAAGGAATAGGGTAAGTGCAAGAAATAGAGTCCACTTCTAGTGGAAGTGTTATTTTTTAGCTTTAAAATAGGTAGTCATTCATTTTTTAGAATAGGTACCCATTTTAAATTGGGTAATCATTCCAAAAGGTTTGAAAATAACAATTCATTTTTCTCATTAGGATTTACTCTTAGAAAAGGCATGGTAACCCAACCCTTAGGCTTAGACCTACAAGTAGAAGGTCATGACAATATTGAGAGAAAAAATTGACTATGTCAATATGGTTGACGAGGTTTTTTTTAGAATTATTTTATGAAATCAAAACCCATTTTAGATGAGATTGCGTATATTCTAAATATGTATTTTTTATCCAATTTAATTATTTTTTCCATTTTTTTATTAATTTATGATGAAATAGGTCAATAAACTTGAATTATAGGAGTTTTTAGTATTTTAATAACGTTTTATTAAAATAATTTTTTTAAAACAAATTTTATGAAAGTGTAATTCAAATAATTCTTTTCAATTTAAAAAAAGTAAATAAAAAAATTATAAGTTTAGGTTGGCTTATGTGTGACGTACATGATGATTTTTCAAAACACCAAATATGCCAAATAAAAAAAAACCAAACAAAATATATTCAATAAAAAATTACAAAAAAATATGGAAAGAGTGCTTAATTGAGCTAAAAATATTTTCCCAAAAGGATTTAGAAAAATATGATTATTTGGTTAAAAATATGGATCACATACACATGCATGGTATAGTAAAAAAAAGTGACTTTTAAATATTGGATTTTAGAAACACCTATTGAAAATCAATTTCTATCATCTCGGTATTAAAATAAATTACATATTTGGAAACTATACTCTCTTTTTTCAAGATTCCATCTAAGTGCTTCAAATTTTAAGGTCAAATGTGACAAATTCTAAAAATTAGGGAAAACACTTAAACTTTTTGGCCAAAAAGTGGACTCAACTTCTTGCTAGCACCTAATATATAGGTCTCTAGTGGTACAAGGGCTTATGTTTCTCCTTCCCTTGTATATTTTTACACTTCTAAATAAACTCTATGTCTCCTCAAGATGGTACATATTGAGTAACTTCAGGCATGAGATTGTACCTTGCACCACACTAGATTAATGGCCGCTAGTCTTAGGTCTCTAATAAAAAATAGTTTATAGTGGTCTTGAGAACAATGAGAACATCTAAAAATGCTCAATAAAAGGGAATCGCCCCTCTTCTCCTCACCAAATAAGTCTTGATAGATCGAGGGTCTCATGACTTGGCTTGACCAATGCTAGCAACACCTAAAGGTACAAATTTTGTTCTTCCCCCTTTATATACTCCACCAATAAATATGGTTGAGGTCACCTTTGGGGTGATGAAATCGCCAATCAAGGATCCTACTAAATTAAAAATAAGATACTAATGTTTTTGATTTTGAAACTCACATGATGCAAAAGAGAAGAGAATAATTTTCTAGTACTCCTTGGGTGTGCATAACATGTACAAGATAAAAGTGATTTTGATCTCTAGACTAGCAATAAATTCAAGGAGAGAGTATACAAAATAGAAGTAGATAAAACATGGCATTGAATTCATTGGTTATCTAAAATGAAGTGTGAACTAATATATAAATCAAAGCAATTGAAAAAAATTCTTTACATCAAATTTATAAGTAGTATGCTTTTACCATCTTCTCCTAGTCTTTGCCAATATATAAATTCAATAGTAAAATAAGATATCAAATCAAATAAACCCTATATTAAATGATTAAACTAGACCTATTACCAGTGAAACATGTTCACTATTAAAATTATAGTAACAAAATTCTATGTAAATCAAATAAAAATAATGTAACCTACTTTACCGCACCTAAAAATACCTAGCCTTACTCCATTGCCAAAAGTATAAGAATTATGATGTTTTGTATGATATGTGGATTGCTCAAAAACTTAGCATAATCTTGTTGTATCAAAGCGGGATGTAAAATGTGTAGAGTTTAGTTGTTGAATCGAGGAGGGATTTAAATGATCAAAGGAAATTTAACTTATAGGCTTTTAGGATATGAGATCAACAATGTGAGATGTAATATGAGATTGACAAATGAATATTGATGAGAGATCAAGATCATGCATGAGTTTTCATGAAAAAATGAAGTGAATTCCATTGACTATGAATCATCACAAAATTTAGTTTGGTTTCTAGATTCAGGGTTCAGAAGAATAAAGATAAGACATACTATTATTATGAAATAAATAAAATAAATATTTTATTTATTTTTAGAGGAATGTGAAAACTAAATAAAGAAAATATTTTATTTAATTTTGGAGAAATAATTAGCTTATCAAATAATTAAGAAATTATTTAATTATGAGAGATAAGAAAAAATTCATGATTATAAAAAGAATATTTAGAAATAATCAAATAATTAAAACAAATTAATTAAAGTGGATGAGAGAAAATGCTTTAATTAATTATATAATTAAAGGTTATGGAGGGAAAATGATGAAATAATTTAATTATTCAAAATTATATAATTAGTGGCCGTAGATTAGTTAGTTTAATCAAATAATTGAAGATTATTTAATTAATAATGATGAAGAGGTGATGGGTAACAATGACTACAAAAGAAAAATTAGAAGAATGTGTGATGTATGACGATGACAAGAAATGATGAATTAGAAGAATGTGTTAAAGATTTTTAGGTGTCTACAGTTTTTCATGTGCCCAATTTGATCATTATTAGGAAGCATCTAAAATTTAATAAGCCCCATAGAAAAGAATCATGTTATCAATTCTATGATTTTTTTGCTTTATTATTCTCATAGGAAAATTTATACTGAGCTTTTACATAAAAAAAATCAATATCTTTTATGAAATTACATAATTATTTTTAAACATCATTAGGTTTAATACTTAAAGGTCAATTTTAGTCAATAAAAATACAATAAGTATTTATCACATTTTAGTGTGAGTAAGGTGTAAAATATTTTTAATTATTTTATCATTTAACAAGATGATGTTTAACTAGATGTGATATTTATATTTAGATGCCGATAATATTTTGAATTCTATAAAAGAGTATAACACCTCTTCCCAAAATGTCTCCTTCTACAAAATTTTATTTATTATAAAATCATAGAAAATATATAGATATAAATATATTCATGAAAAAAATACAACAAAATACCTTTATTTTTCTAATAAATAATAGAGATATGAGACTGCTTACCTTTTTACCTTCGATAATGGTTGATAAACGTTTTAAACAACTGTGTCAGTTCATACAAAACTGTCAGATGAAACGGAACCTTAGACTTTTGGATCTGAACGTTAAAACCCATCATCAAGGAAATAGATAATCTTATCTATACCGGATCTAGGCATGCAAGCACTGCACCAAGACTAACGACTGAAGACCAGATACACAATTTTCCATTTTTAGAAGCCAAGAGAGCTCTAATTGTAATAAGAAACTAGATGGAAAGAAGAAATTCCATTTCTGTGAAGTTTAGAAAGAGAGGGTTTGTGTCTTTTGTAAGAATTGTATGATGAAAATAGGATTTGTGTCTTTTGTAAGAATTGTATGATGAAAATAGAAAGGGTTTCCATCTTTTGTATGATAAAAATAGTAAAAACAAAAAAATATTTCATTCTAAATTAGACTGCATACAAAGATATCCGAATCAAGTACAGAACAATCTCTTTTCATGATTTGAAATTCATTATGGAATTGAATCTATTGTATTACTCATTTCATTATTACTCAAACTTCAAATGGCAGAACCTCGGCTGTGGTGACAATGCACCAGATCTCAAACATATAATTACAAGGAACTGAAGCTTACATTCAGAACCATAAAATATTTTTCTTGGAAAAGCATTGAAAAATCTATCGCTAAATCACGGGCTATACGCGTAAACAGGATGCACAGTAATCGGACATGCACATTCATAAACATGAATTTTTACAGAAAAACTTATCTCTAAATCACGGTTTATCCGCGTAAATAGGATGTGTGGCAGATAGGACATGTTCTTCCCTGGCTTTGAGCCCACCTCCCGAGGCACTCCACATGAAATCTACTTCCACAGCAACCAATTCGGGCCACTTCCTCCTCTTGTTCAAATTCGCTGAGACATATCACACACTCTCCTATTTCTTCCTTTTCCCCGCGCCTGTAATTAATCACCGTCATGATAACACTCCGAAGAGCCAGAGATAGAGGCGCTACTTCTTCTGTCTCGCGAATGAAGATGATATAAATGCCCGCCATCATCATAACTATGTACGCAGTTATGACATATGGCGTGCGGAAGAGAGCCAGAAAAGTGTAAAGAAATGGGAATAGTAAAAATCCCAACAACGCCCACAAAATCTTGAGCCATGTGATGAGATTGTCACGCTTCATACTGTATAAATTTTGCAGTTGAACACTAGAAATGCAAGAGCTAGCATGAAATTAGAATTAGAAAATTGCAATCCGGTCAATGCGCCGTTGTCTTTGCCATTTTCAGCACCATGTCGACATTCTGCTTTGGCTGGTTGCGTAAGCGACTTATTTTTCATAGTAATAGGAAATGTAGGCTTTGAAATTGGGTGGTGCGGTTTACGTAAGTGTGAGAAGAAACAAGCGGAGAATAGCGATAAGCACGAGAATTTACTATAAGTATGTCGACATATTTCGAAGTCATCACGTCTTTCCCCATCAAACAAAGGCGGTTAGCGTTAACCAGGGATTCCCTAGAGCTCAGCTAAACATAAATACTTTGGTCGCGTTAACCTTTATTTGTTATTTTATCTTGTTTGGTCTTGGATGACATTGCAATATATTCTTCAAACCCAGACCGGTATTTATGTAAATTCTTTTGGTTTGTTGAAGTAATGTATAGCATAACAGTTTTGTGTTTATGGATAGTTCAGTGACTTATCCAAGCACTTCATGTTGAATGCTTTAGGATAGAGGATATTTATGTGAAGAAGAGAAAGGTGTATATGTGAGGCTGTGAAATTGGTATAGAAAAATTACCATATCTCTCTTTAAGCTTCATAAAAGCAATTTGTCTATAAATTTCTCTTTCATCATTTGTATTGTGCTTTGTGGTTAGTTCCATAGATTATGAGGTTGATGCCATAGACTATGAGGTTGATGCTTCCTATTCAGTGAGTTGATGCTTTGGTTATGAGGTTGGTGTCTCTCTAATGAGTTGGTTCTTATCAAGATATCTTAAGTGAGTTGATGCTTTGGTTATGCGGTTGGTGTCTCTCTAATGAGTTGGTTCTTATCAAGAAATCTTAAGGATTGGTGTCTCTAGTAGGTTGGTGCCTACAAATCTATTGTACAATCTTTGAATTCCTTTGTGAGGCTAGATTAGAAGGATAGGTCCAAGGAACTCTTCTCACCATGGTTTTTCCACTTAGGGTTTCCATGTAAATAGAGTGTTGTGTTATGTGTTTGTGTTCATTATTACTGCTGATTTCATTGACAATGGTTTGATCTTCATTGATGCATTCATTAAGGTTAAAATTTTAGGCTATACTAATTCACCCTATTCACTCTTATTATATTTTTGTGTTCAATAGAAAGTTTTTGTTATTTTCAAAATTTTAGGTATGTTTAAAGTGGAATTTTATTTTCAAATGGTACCTAATATAATTTTTCAAATGGAAAGTTGGTATGAATGATTTGGATTATATTTGGTCATTGTTATGTTGGGTGTCTGTGTAGTATATGGAATACCAGGAGGCATATAAGATGTGGAGGCTTGGGCCATGAAAGGATTATTTATGTAGTTTATAATTTTTTGATGTGCTAAATGAGGAATGTTTGTGTTTGGAGGATTTGGTACATGCATGGTTGTTTGGTTTGATATGTATGGTTATGAATGAGGAACATTTGTGCTTTCTAGATTTGGTATGTGTGGGATTGTTTGATTGTTCATGTTTGCATTTTGATATAATATATTTATGAATTATTTAGAAAATGGTATTGAATTCATGTTGTATGATTGCATAGTTTGTTGACTAAGTATAGGCACAATTGAAGGTTGTGGTATAGCTTTGTGGATAGCTTTCACTATATGGATTTTCTCATGTGATGGAACATTATATGACATAACAAGTGTGAGGACTTGATTCCTAAGTGTAGAAAAATTGAAATTTGAAGGTAGCTTAGCACCACTTTGAGAAAGTCTAAGAAATTATGTGTTAGGATCCAAAGCAATGAGGGAATCAAGTGCTCTAGAAAAGGAGGGAGCATGTTGTATTTATAAAATTTTCTCTTCAATACAATCCTTACATTTCATACATCCTTTTGTGATATCTTCCATGGTGATTAGTGGATATTAAGGTTGTTGTTATCACTGTGGAGTTTGGTATTCATGAGGAAAAAATAAAGGGCTATGCATTACAAACTATTATTCAATAAAACCCATAGGTATCATGATTTTTGAACTACTAAGATTCTCAATTTTCCTAAGTATTGACCTTGTAAAATATGGATATAAGTGATGTTTGGTGATATGATATGGATGAATGTTGTTTCAAGATGGACTATGAGAGATATGTTAGGTAGATTTGGACAAAAAGTAATATTTATATTGTTTGGTTGATGGAAGATATGAAAACCTCTTAAAGTTAAAGTTAACCTAGATCTTTATTTTAATAAGTGCTAATGATGGTTCACTTGTACTAGACTAATGAGTCCAAGAAAAATAATGATGGTGAATTCACAAACTTAGAAGTAGACAAGACCACTAAACTAGTTTTCTCATAGATGTTGACACTAATCCAACTATTTACTTGAAAAGGTTGACTTCCAAGAAAAAGATAAACTAGGAGATAAGATGGGAGATTTAAATAAGGTTATGACTGATATTGGCTGCTTGTGGACTGTTGTTTGTTATTGATGATGATGGTGTTGATTATCTAAAGACAAAGATAAGTAACCTTAAAATTGAAAGATGAAATTATATGAAACAGATGTAAAATTTGGTTTTTTATTTGAATGATAAATGGTTGAAGGTTTGTTGTAATATAGGTCTTAGACCCTAGGTTGGTTTGCTCAAGAATTTTAGAAACTAAAATATTTGAGTATTTTGGAAAATTATTTTTCTAGTCAAATGTATTGTTCTAGCTTTCAAAGGCACTATTGTGATGGAGGGAAAATGATGAAATAATTAAATTATTCAAAATTATATAATTAATGGTCGTAGATTAGTTAGTTTAATCAAATAATTGGAAATTATTTAATTAATAACGATGAATGGGGTGATGGGCAACAATGACTACAAAAGATTAATTAGAAGAATGTGTGATGTGTGACGATGACAAGAAATGATGAATTAGAAGAATGTGTTAAATATTTTTAGGTGTCTATAATTTTTCATGTGCCCAGTTTGATCATTATTAGGAAGCATCTAAAATTTAATAAGCCCCATAGAAAAGAATCATGTTATCAATTCTATGATTTTTTTGCTTTATTATTCTCTTAAGAAAATTTATACTGAGCTTTTACATAAAAAAAATCAATATCTTTTATGAAATTACATAATTATTTTTAAACATCATTAGGTTTAATACTTAAAGGTCAATTTTAGTCAATAAAAATACAATAATATTTATCACATTTTAAGGTGAGTCAGGTGTAAAATATTATTAATTATTTTATCATTTAACAAGATGATGTTTAACTAGATGTGATATTTATATTTAGATGCCGATAATATTTTGAATTCTATAAAAGAGTATAGCACCTCTTCCCAAAATGTCTCCTACAAAAATTTATTTATTATAAAATCATAGAAAATATATAGAT
Organism: Sequoia sempervirens; assembly: GCA_007258455.2. NCBI lineage: Eukaryota > Viridiplantae > Streptophyta > Pinopsida > Cupressales > Cupressaceae > Sequoia > Sequoia sempervirens. The sequence continues at coordinate 49,439 of VDFB02015583.1, read as the reverse complement.
ATAAATATATTCATGAAAAAAATACAACAAAATACCTTTATTTTTCTAATAAATAATAGAGATATGAGACTGCTTACCTTTTTACCTTCCGATAATGATTGATAAACGTTTTAAACAACTGTGTCAGTTCATACAAAACTGTCAGATGAAACGGAACCTTAGACTTTTGGATCTGAACGTTAAAACCCATCATCAAGGAAATAGATAATCTTATCTATACCGGATCTGGGCATGCAAGCACTGCACCAAGACTAACGACTGAAGACCAGATACACAATTTTCCATTTTTAGAAGCCAAGAGAGCTCTAATTGTAATAAGAAACTAGATGGAAAGAAGAAATTCCATTTCTGTGAAGTTTAGAAAGAGAGGGTTTGTGTCTTTTGTAAGAATTGTATGATGAAAATAGGATTTGTGTCTTTTGTAAGAATTGTATGATGAAAATAGAAAGGGTTTCCATCTTTTGTATGATAAAAATAGTAAAAACAAAAAAATATTTCATTCTAAATTAGACTGCATACAAAGATATCCGAATCAAGTACAGAACAATCTCTTTTCATGATTTGAAATTCATTATGGAATTGAATCTATTGTATTACTCATTTCATTATTACTCAAACTTCAAATGGCAGAACCTCGGCTGTGGTGACAATGCACCAGATCTCAAACATATAATTACAAGGAACTGAAGCTTACATTCAGAACCATAAAATATTTTTCTTGGAAAAGCATTGAAAAATCTATCGCTAAATCACGGGCTATACGCGTAAACAGGATGCACAGTAATCGGACATGCACATTCATAAACATGAATTTTTACAGAAAAACTTATCTCTAAATCACGGTTTATCCGCGTAAATAGGATGTGTGGCAGATAGGACATGTTCTTCCCTGGCTTTGAGCCCACCTCCCGAGGCACTCCACATGAAATCTACTTCCACAGCAACCAATTCGGGCCACTTCCTCCTCTTGTTCAAATTCGCTGAGACATATCACACACTCTCCTATTTCTTCCTTTTCCCCGCGCCTGTAATTAATCACCGTCATGATAACACTCCGAAGAGCCAGAGATAGAGGCGCTACTTCTTCTGTCTCGCGAATGAAGATGATATAAATGCCCGCCATCATCATAACTATGTACGCAGTTATGACATATGGCGTGCGGAAGAGAGCCAGAAAAGTGTAAAGAAATGGGAATAGTAAAAATCCAAACAATGCCCACAAAATCTTGAGCCATGTGATGAGATTGTCGCACTTCATACTGCACAAATTTTGCAGTTGAAACACTAAAAATGCAAGAGCCTAGCATGAAATTAGAATCAGAAAATATGTATTGCAATCCGGTCTTTGCGCCGGTGACATTGCCATTTTCAGCACCATGTCGACATTCTGTTTTGGGTGGTTGCGTAAGTGACTTATTTTTCATAGTAATAGGAAATGGAGGCTTTGAAATTGGGTGATGCGGTTTACGGAAGTGTGAGAAGAAACAAGCAGAGAATAGCGATAAGAACGAGAATTCATTATATGTATGTCGACATATTTCGAAGTCAACGCGTCTTTCCCCATCAAACAAAGGGGGTTAGCGTTAACCAGGGATTCCCTAGAGCTCAGCTAAACATCAAAAATACTTTCGCCGCGTTAACCTTTATTTGTTTTTTAATCTTGTTTGGTAGTTATGATAAAGAAATTTTAGGAAACGGTTTTTCCCATGATAGAAGGGAGAAGGAAGTCACGAACATTGAAAGAGCTAAATTCTATCCTTCGAAAGGAGGAATTGTTTTGGCATCAAAAGACAAAGAGTAAATGGTTAAAAGAGGGGGACCACAAACCCCTAATAAGATAAAGAAAATCGCCCTCCCCTCTAGGGTAGTAATAGGGGAGGCAAATGGAATATGGGAAGGACGACCTAGACTCTTTAAGAACGTACTAGTAGGGAATGTGGAGGTGGATGGAGATATCTTAGGAGAAAAATGAGTCACTCTTGCTGCCTTTCTTTAAGGAAAATATGAGGACAACACACTTAGATTTATAGGAGGTAGCTAAGGATTGCAAGAAGAGACAAGTGATGTTGTTGAGGGGGTAGAATTTTTAAATTATTTTGGTTACATTAATCTAATTTCCTTTGGTATGGTAAGTATAGTGAGAGCCTATATATCTAGCATGACTTTCTCACTAAGCCACTTTTCTGGGGGCTCACCTAGTGGATGACTTGAGGTTCCATTAGTCTAGAGTGAGCGCGCACATTGTTTGCATAGTGCACATTGAGTTCTGCTTGTGAACATTCCTGGACAAATAGCTGAAATGTGTTCCACATCACATTGGACATTTGAAACTTGATCTACCTCTCTTTCCTTAGGTCTTTGATGTTGTATGATTGAGAATCTTTGTCATTGTTGCATACATGTGTCTTGAATGTCTACTTTAGTGTGATTTTGATAGGGGATTATCCTCTCACTAAAGTGGGGCTAAATGTAGTGAAGGAAAAACTATCCCTTTTTCACACTTAATTTGAGAATTAATAATAAAGTGAACTTAATTATGCCTTAATTTAGTGTTGTAATATGTATTTTACATATTGAAATTGAGTTTAGGGCCCTATTAATTAAAATGGACTTAATTATTCCTTAATGTGGTGTTGTAAAGTGTATTTATTTACATTTTCACACTTATTTAGGGCTCCTTTAATTAATTGAGGTTAATTTTCCTTAATTGGCCACTTAATTCAAATCCAAGCCTAATTAATCATATTTTATAAAGAGGAAAAGTCCTCATTCATTAATGCCATAACATAACACTAGCACTGTGTGTCCTAGGTAAGTGACCTAGGACTTATTCACCCAAGGGCGAATGGGTCCTCACTTAGAACTAAAACCTAAATTTTAATTATGTTTTTGGCAACATTTTAATGATTTCAAATCCATATTCACATGTCGGCTTGTGTTATTTGAATTTATAGAAATTAATGTTACATACTTATAAATAAGAGGTCATTTCACTAAGTTTCATCTAAGATTTTCAAGCTAGCAAGATTTTATGAGCAAGTGTGATATAAGAAATGTAAGAGTTCAAGAGCAATTTCAAGGAATTCAAGAGAAAATTTATTAAAGAATTATTACAACAATCAAGATCCAATTGTCATGTCAAGGTCTTCTTACATCATACATGTTATAGGAGCTAATATGTTGATGTAGTGTTCAAGATACATTCAAGCATTCAAGGCATTATTTTAAATCAAGTTTCAAGATCAATATCCACATCCATTGAATTCATTTCATGCAAGTTGTGTATCTACAATGCAAGGTTCATTCAAGGGTTTGGTGAATTGTGACATTGGTTTATTCTTTCATCATTCCATTTATGCTATTTTCTTTCATTATAAGGTTTAATTACCAAAATGTGGTTTGACCAAGGAAAACCCCCATTTAATAACAACAAAACATTTTTCTCTTGACTTGTGTTTGCAGATTTAGGTGGAAGATCTCTTGAAGAGCCAAATTGAAGAAGTTGTCAAAGTTACCTTTATTTTCATCATTGTTGCAATTTCACTGAAATTCACCTACAAGATTTACTTTCAATTGTCTAACTATGAAAATTAGGAATTTGGGGGTGCAGACACAATTGAAGAGAACCCATAAACCATTTTTACAGAGCCCTAGCTAAGACCCATTCGCCATAGGGAAAATGAGTCCTTAGATAGCTTCAAAAAAGCACTTTTGGTGATTGGTACACACCTTCTTCCCTCTCTTAGATCTACAATTTGACTTTTGGTTCCATCAATATTGAGCTTAATCCTCAATATCCAAGTTGTAGGTTGCATTTTGGAGTTAGTTTTCTATTTTTAATCTTTCTCCCCAAAGTGTTGTTTAATTATGACCCCCATCCTTTCAAGAAAAGGAAATTAGCAGATTCATACTTTGACTTGACTCACCTTAAGGTTGATAGTCCTTTCATTGTGTCAATCTCATTTCCTAATGAAATAGAAGGAAAATAGGTCCCCTAAATTGTTCATCAATCCCATTTTGGCAAACTTTCTTAGGTCCACACCCATCTTTTTATTTCAAGGGGAAATATGTTCCTAGCTACTAGTATCAAAATTCTAATGAGTAGTCTCCATGTTCTTCATGAAAGTGTCTCTCTTTGGCTCATATTCGCATTGCTTAATGTACTGATTCTAGAAGTTGATTTACTCAATTTTAAACTTGTCATCCATATTTCTTAAGTCCCATGGCCAATATTCAGCCTCTCTAATGTTATCTTTGAATAAGGGGATAGTCACCTCATCTAGGACCTTCATGAATCATCCCAGAAGCAACTTCAAAGTCATAATAACCTTTTCCATAATCAGCAAAAGGGTGAGTCTATTTCTTGACTTAGTAAGAATCCTCTGCCTACCGTAGTAGAGGTACTCATTCCTTCTTTTCCACAAAAACAAAACAACTTAAGTGGATAGGATAGACCAAAATATTAGCATTAATTTGTAATCCTTTGATATAGCCACACAAAATTTCAAACCAAGAGATGGTATCCCTGCTATCCCCCCACCAAGTTCCCCATAAATACAAACCAAATAGCACAGGCTTAAGGACAATGGAAAACATATGTTGAAAAATGAGGTGTTTACTTTAGCTTAATACTCTGTAAAACTTTAATATTGCTGATTTAAGTAAGCTTTTTCCTTTGTTACATATATTCTTTATGGGTGATTATCTTGATTAATCCATTTTACTATTGTAGAATGTAGACAGAAGTTGATAGAAGAACTAGACATGATATTAGAAATATTACACAAGATGTACCGTGGAGAAACCCTTTCAGGAAAAAATTCCACCAAGAATTATTCTATTATTCAATCTCTGAATTACAATAGCTCCAATTCTTGCTTGAGAATGCTTCTTCTATCTTCACCAATCTTCTTCACAACCTGCAATAAAAACTCTCACAACTCTATTCAACTTGCTTGAGATAAATAGCCTTTTCTCAGCTTTGCAAACTCAACATGAGTTACAGTTACAATGCACAAGCCCTATCCCTAAAAGGTATGCCTATCTCATGGAAATAGGGTTAATCTGTAAAGAACAATGCTAAAACATGTGCTGCATCCATTTGGGCATCACAAACTGAACCTACAACTCATCCTTCACTTCAGTGATAATTCCAAATCTCTTCCTCAAAGTTGGCGCCCATAAGTAATCCTACTTAACTGATCCTTTAGAAATATCTCAACATGTAAAAGAGGTAAATCCAAGAAAGCAACTTGGGCGCCCAAGTTGGCTCCAAGTGATTTCTTGTTAACTGAAACATTTACTCAACACCATTCACACAAGAATGGTCATCCCTTGTTAACTGGAGGTAGTCCCTGTTATCTATCATACAACTCAATGTTATTAGCCATGCATTCCAAGTTAACTGAAGCTAGCTACATGCAACTCAAAATAACCAACATGCATTGAACATGCACTTGCATGCAACTGAAGATAACTGAACCATAACTGAACTAAACTAAACTAAACTGAACTGAACTAAACTGAATTGAACTAAACTGAATTGAACTAAACTAAACTAATTCTAAACTAAACTCATCTAAATTGAACTAAACTAAACTGAACTAAACTGAATTGAACTAAACTAAACTAATTCTGAACTAAACTCATCTGAACTGAACTAAACTGAACTTCATGCGTGAAAACATCAAATCCTAAATCCTAGGATCATTACATGCATTCAGAAGTGTTATCTCTTACTCTGAATAGTTAACTGAACTCAAGGTGAGTGTCACCTTACCATGTCTAAACCCACATGCTCCTATTATTTAGGAATAACTACAAATGTCAATTTCATGATTTATTTCATCCAAATAATTAATCACATCCTAATCTTAGTTTTATTGAACACATTCCAAAAACTCAGGAGATACATGAAATAATTAATGTTTAGGATTTACAATTAAATGGCATCCTATTTCCAACAAAATATGTTAGTGCTTTCAACATCATTGTAGACATTATAGATAGAATTGGAAGGACCAAGCACCAGTTTTTCTAACTGAAGCAACCATTTAAAGAAAACAATTTAGGTTCAATGTACTTAGACCTAAACTATAGATTTTTAGGGGTGTGAAATGCTATGACTCTCTTTTGCTCAATTAGGGTTTTTCACCTAAAGGAAAGAGATAGATCCCACACCCAAAATCTAGGTGGTTCACTCAACTAATGCAAGTATAATGGAAATGTGCCTATATGAGATAAAATAAATGCAAATAATAGATAAAAGCTATTGATCATTAAGTGAAAACTATTGAAATGCAACTTGGAAAACACATTGTGATATGCAAAAACACCTAGAAATGAAAGCAAACTGTAACAAAATTTGATGAAACTGGAGGTGTGCTCCTCTAAAATTTTCGGAGACTTGAAATGACTTTTTAAATGCTACTGATCCTAATTTTTAGGCCTGGTGGGACTTATTCACCATTCTGGGTGAATTAGTTCCGGATCTAGGAAACTATTCTAGAACCCGTTTTGGACAAATGGGTATCCAAAACTATAGAAAACTAAAATCAGGCCTAGCAATGGGACTCATTGGGAACCCATGGAAAATGATTCCACTTTTGAATTTCTAAAGAGTCAAAGGTGGAAACTGAAGTCTCCAGTCTACTCTTCAGTTCCTGACAGGTGTTTGCCTTTGAAAGTCTAATTTTTGAACATGAAAGTAACTTTTTGTTCATATTTGGCCTTAGACAATGAAGAGAAGACTTTAAAAACTTTGCAAATTGATTCTAAATGATTTCCAAGCTTCCAAGATGCCTAAATCTGCAAACACACAAGAAGAGAAAGAGTAATGTTGGATGTTAGGGCATGGGGGTTTTCCTTGGTCAAACCCCTTTGTAGGTAATTAAACCAAAATAATGAAATAATGTAATGAAGCGTGCAATAATGGAATCAATAACTTGCCATGATGTTTGATCTTGAATTTCTGCAGCAATGGAGGAAGATTCTTCCCTTAAATGTCTTTGGAAGCTTTTTTAGTGACTTAGAGCAATCAAACCCTAACTTGCTTGACTTGAAGTGGAAGAGAAATGATGAATGAGTTGTGAATTAGTTAAGAGATTACCAATTAAAGCTTAGAGACTTATCTTTATAGGAAATTCTCCTAATTTACCCGTAAATTGGATCCCCAAGGTCAACATGAAGAAAAATAAAACTTAAACTCCAAAATTTCACACTCAAAAGTAAAAAATGGCCCAAATGGGACTCATTCGCCACCTTGGGCGAATCAGTCCCACCTGGCAGGGACTCATTCACCACAGATGGCGAATTAGTCCCAAAGGTTCCCATTTGCTAGCTGGGTTGTTAGGAGATAAGAAATTCAGGTTTATATGATGACTATGTCGGTTATTTGATCAAATTAAGCCTCGGGATGCACAATATGGGGTCATAGGGGCCTATTAATGATGATGTGAAAGTCAATTAGGGATTGGGACACAAAAATCAATGTGAAAGTGTGATTAAATACACTTTACAATACTAAAATGAGGTCCACATAGCCTAGAAAGGCACAACACCCATTGTGAATATGTATGACACATTACAACACTAGGTTAAAGTTAAATTTAGTTCACAAGCCTTCTAAATTGATGTGATAATGTAGTTAAATGCATTTTATAATGTTGAATTAAGGGAATATGGGTTCATTAAGTCTAGAGAGGCATGAAAGTCTTTTACAACACTTTACAACACATTTACAAGACATCATTAAATGCATTTGAAAGGATCCAAGACCTAGTGCACGAATGTGAAAAACATCTCACAACATTGAATCAAGGCCTCATTAAGTCCAATTTATCATCAATTATTCCCTAAATAAAGCAAGTTACCTTTTTTCTATGGTACATTTAGCTCCCACTTTAGTGAGAAGATGAACTTGCTTCAAACTCACATTAAAGAAGACATTCAAGAGAGATCCGAGTGTATAGATGTAGATGAAAAAGAACGACAAAGATCAAGAAGGAAGTCAAGCCCCCAGGATCCAAGATCCTAAGTCAAACCATCAAGATACACAATCATGCAATGGCAAGAACTAAAGGAAAGAAGATCATGATGGAAAAGATACACTCATTGTAGGGCCACAAAACATCAGGTCGTCCATGGGATGAGATGTCCCAAAGAAGTGGTTTAGTGAGAAATTCATGCTAGTGTGTTTGCTTCCCACCGTATAATGAGAAATTCATGCAAGTGTGTCGGCTTCCCATTATAGAAACCATACCAAATTTATGCCCTTGATAGCTTTGATAAGGTACCACAATGAAAATGCTTTTATAAATGTCTTTGAATATGTAAAGAATTTTGCTAAAGGGGATTTTTCTTTGTTCATGTAAGGTCTTCTTCTTAGGAAGCATTGTGCTTAATGTCTCCAAGAGAGGAAAAGTCAAGGTGTTAGATTGTTATCCATGGGATGCTTCATTCACATCAGGCCATTTCAGTTGATCGTACACTCTTAGAAGGCATCAAACCCAATGGCACCACCAAGAAGAGGACACATCACAAGAAAAAGAAAAATCACACCATGAAATTTGTACAAAGATGTTTTCTATGTATACCCCCACTTTAAAGTGGTTGCCACACCATTACTGTGAGCAATTTCTTTAAAGTAGAAGAGGATATGAGAGCTTACTCAAAAAGCCCTATGCCAAGTGATATGCTTTCGATAAGCAGCGTCATAAAGAAAGGGAGTATGCCACATGTGAGTCAATCTTAAGACATGTCGTCCACATCCCAAGCTTGATCTTATACGTTCACGAAAGGTTAAGGATTAGCCAAAAGAGACAACAAGTGACATATGGGGAGAAGGATTTATAACAATTTTCCCTCACTTAGTGCAGGACAAGGGTGAGCCTGGAATGGATGATGGTATGCTACCCCTTGTGATGAATGGAAAACATGCAGTAGTTAGTATGTTATGATCCTACAACTATTGCATGGCAAGGAGCAGCAACTAATTATTTATGTAGATAAGTAAACAAAGTTTTTGCTTGATACATATTTAATGAGGTGTCTACGAGTTTAGGATGTACCAAGGTTACAGTTGTCGTAGAAGATTCTTGTGTGATAGTATTGATGTTGAGTGAAGATTTGTTGGATGGGTTGATTTCTATGAAAGGACAATCAACAATTCCATGATTTGGTGCTTGTGTTTTAGGCTTTAGAGGGGCACAAATACTTTGTTCAATAGCATCACTTCCTTTTCCTTGTTGTTTCATAATATTTTTAGGTTTGGGATTGGCTTTGATTGTATATACTTTGTTCCATATGTGAGTTTGATGCCATTATAACTTGGTTGGTATGAAACATTATGTTTAGGTGGGGAAAGGATGAGTTCAGGTTTGTTTTGAGCTTGTTTCTTGTGTGATGGTGGGTAAAGAATTAGGGGATTCTTGGGATGTCCCATGGCATATGTATGTAATTCATTGATTGAGGGGGATCTAATGGACACTTGCACATTCATAACCTCAACAGTCTTGGTTTGATGTATCCCTAAGAAAGACATATCATTTTCTTGCACCATAATAGTCTTCGTAGGAGGAGAATTTGTAGGAGAATGGCAATCCAAATGTTTTTGACTTGCAAGGATTGGTTATGTCAAAATGAATTCATCACAATTAGGGGAGTGATCAATGGGTGAAGTATCTTGTTCCACAAGATTCTCATGATTCTCATCAATTGTATCTTGTAACACCATAATATTGTCTTCACTAAGAGGAGAGATATTAGGAGAGGGGGAAATTTTATTTTTTTCCATAATCTCATTGTCTTGTGCCATAATATCTACCCTAGTAGGAGACCTTTCAAGAAGTTCATCACATTTCATGGTTAGATTTTGTAAAGAAGCATCATCACAAAGAGGGGAGACATCAAGGGGAGGCCAAATAGGATTTTCATGTGTGCCAATGATTAGATCTTCTTGTTCAAATAGACCCTTCCAATTGTTTTTGATAAAAGGGGGATAAACGGGTTTTACAGGGACCCGAAACCATGAAGTAACATTACAAGAAAAGACCAAAACAGAGGTCCAAAAAACAAAAAGGCTTTCAGAAAGAAAAAAACTAGTTTAAGCAGACAACCACAAAAAGCAGCAAAAAAACCATAAAACGGCCAGCAAATAGACCAAGCTGGGCCCAGCCACAACTAATTCATTGATTTCAGAAGCTCGTCCGCAACCTCTTCCAGGTCCACCATATCCTAAACCCCCTCCATAAAGATCTGAGTCATATTTGGGGTAGTCAGGGTTTTTCTTTTCATGCTTGATCTGGTTCATTTAGAGATCCCAGCTTCCTCATCCTTGTCTTTCTCCTGATCAAGGTCGACAATCAGAGCTATCTTCTGGGTTTTCTCCAGTCTTTTAGACATGGCTTTGATGATGACAGAGTTATGTCTGGCAATTCTACAGTTTTGATCAACAATTTTTTTCATGGTTCCTTTAATTTTTTCAATATCATTTTCAACTATACTGTCCTTTTGTGTGTTATCCTTCACATTGGTATTCTTCTCCGCTTCGAGCTGAATTAGCCCTGCAACTTTGGCTTCAATTTCCCCCAGCTTACTACAAAGAGACAGATTTTTAGACTTCAGCTCACTTATTTCATGAAATAACCATTTGGCAGAATTCAATTGGTCCTTAGAACAATTCTTGGAATTTCCAACAAAGTCAAAAGGGGGGTCACTTTCAGAATTGATCCCAAAAATCACCGACTCCGCACCTCTAGGAGGGCTAAAATTCTCCTATTGTGTATTCTGAGGGACGTGAGGGTTCACAAGACTAACCCTGACCGCTTTAGCAGAAGCAACAGGGGAGTCATCAAGGTAGGAGACAAGCTTATTAATCAGAGAGCTAAAGCCCACCCCTTTGGTGTTAGGGTTAGTGCGGCCAGAGGCAGGAACAGAGCAGGAACCAGAAGGCTGGGGGGAACGGCCAGAGGCAGAAGGAGGGGGCTGAGGAGGCGAAGAGCTCTTGACACGGCTGGGGGAAACTTTAGAATCAAAAATGCTAGGCTCAGTATCGTCTTCATCAAGCTCCACAGGGGCTATAGGGTTTGGAAGGGCATGCATATTTTGAAAGTGCTCATAAATGAGCCTTAAAAGACCCGTGTGAAGAATCGGGTATCTTTTAGGGCTTCTACTATGATCAGAAAAGCTATTTCTCAGGGAACGGAGTAAGAAGAAGGGGATAGACACACGCACCTTATGTCGGAAGTGATTGAGCAGCACGAAGTGGTACCCATAAACCCTAGTGAAGCGGCCGTCGAGAGTGATGTACTCCATGATAACCTTCAGCACTTTTCTCCATAAAGCTTTTATAGTGTCCACTTCATAGTAACTATTCGTCGTCTTGATGAGTTTTTGCTTCTCCGTCTCAGATCTAGGGAACCTCACCATAGCTTCGTCAGAGAATTTCCTGTCTCTAAAAAATTTATGCTCTTCCATCCGAATGCCAGTAACCTCCGCTATTAAGGCTTCATCAATCTGAACTTTCCTCCCAAAGAGGAGAACCTCCCCATTATTCCAATTCTTCTCAAAGAAATCAGTAATCTCCTCCTCAGGGCCATGGAGTTTCTCAATGAACGGAAGTAAGCCACCCCTTCTTATTTTTCTCCATGCTTTGGCATTCTTGCTGTGTGACTCGAAGCTGGTAGGTTCAACCCTCTTTCATTCCCCGCCCATATTTGATATCGTAGTTTGAATAGTGTTGCAGATAGAAAACCTGTTCTAGATAGTTCCTTTGCTTCGCAGGACCCACAAAGCGTGCCAAAGTAAATAATTTATCTGCCGGATCCTCTCGGCCCCATTATATCTTCTAATTTTGTTATTCATGATTCGTACCTCCCTCATTATTACAAGACGCCGCCTCCTTTCCATTCACCGCGTCGAGCTCCAATAAAGCTTGAACATCGAAGTGGAGGTCAGTCTTTTTGTGCCACATGAGGATTTTGTCACTCTTAACTCCCTCATTGGCAAAAAAATCTGCAACCGCGTTCGCCTCACGGTAAGCATGAGTTATTTTTATTCTATCAAACTTACTAAGTAAAACCTTAGCATCTTCTATCCAAGCTTTAATTGACCATGCGGGCTGGGACCTACCACAAAGGCTATCAATTATATTTTTTGAGTCACCTTCAAGCCAAATAATTTTGCATTTAATTTCCATAGCCAGGTTGATTATGTAAAAAGCCCCCGCCGCTTCCGCCACGTGATTGGTTTGGACCCCCAGAGGGGTGGCAATAGCTCCCATAAAGTTACTTGTTGAATCCCTTAGGACCCCACCACACCCAGCCTTCCCCGAGTTTCCTTTGGCCGCGCCATCGAAGTTGGCTTTGGCCCAGCCTTCCATAGGAAAACTCCAGCAAACTCCATCCTTGAATTTTTGGTAGTATTAGGAGCATTGGTAATATCCCATTTAATTCTCTATTCCCTGGCAATCAGGCTATCAAAAGGAGAACAAACTATTGTATCAACCTTGTCCTCCCTGAAGGGCACAATAGAGAAGTTTTCTTTGATCATCCTAAGAATTCTCTCAAACACAATTTCCTCCGAAGACTCCTTATCCCTGAAGATCCGGTTGTTTCTCTCTTTCCAAATTCCCCAAGTCACATGGGGGAACGAAAAAGCCCACAGTTTTTTACTAAAGGGGTTGAAAGAAGGGGCTTTCCATTGAACAAAAAAATCCTCAACCGACTCCGGGGGGACCCAAGAAAAATGCCAGCATCTCAGAAGCTTGTCCCAAACCGAGGAGGAGAAAGGATAGTGGATAAAGAGGTGGTTAACCAATTCAACATTGTTTTTACAGAGGTAGCATCTATTGGGGAGCAGAAATCCTCTTTTGCTGAGATTATCCACAGTTAAAATTTTATTTTGCAGCAAAGACCAGAAAAAAAATGTTAACCTTAGGCAAGAGATGCTTAGTCCAGGCATGCGACAACAGAGGGGGAGGGTTAAGAGCATTTGTAATCCAGGAAAAGGCAGAAGAGACTGAAAAGCACCCCGAAGGCTCATACTTCCAGATAAGACTATCCTTCTGATTAAAGCAAAGTCTGACAACATTCAATGATGAGTAAACAGAAGCCAGCACAGGGTTTAACAAGGGGAGATTGATCCACTTACCATCCCGCCAGTAGTCTTTAACAAAAAGGCCAAAAGTATCTTTGCAAAACTCAGCCCATCTACTGAGATTCCCATCCTGAGACAGAGGTTCATTACGCAGCCAACAATCATCCCAGAATCTAACCTGGTTACCATTGCGAACTTGCCATTTCAATCCCAATTTCACCACTTTTATCCCTTCAGTCATATAGTTCCAGCAACTTGATCCTTTCGGAAGGTTGGGATTCTCAATAAGATCTTTGAGGGAATTGTTATTTTGCAGATACTTGCTTTTAATTATTTCACTCCATTCTCCAGAGGAAAAGAAAAGTCTCCATATCTGTTTAGCTAGGAGCGACTTGTTCAGCAGTCTGATTTTTCTTAACCCAAGGCCTCCATCCTTTTTAGATCTGCAAACCAAATCCCATCCAACAAGGGGCATTCTTTTTCTTTCTTCAACTCTAGACCATAGGAATCTCTTTTGGATCTTCTCAATGGTATCAGCATATTTGGATGAAATTTTAAAAAGACTGAGAGCATAGATAGGGAGATTTTGCAAAGAAGCTTTAAGAAGCTGGAGTTTTTTAGCTTGGCTTAGGCGAGCTCCTTTCCAGCTAGAGAGTTTTTTCCCAAACCTATCAACCAGAGATATCCAAAAGGTATCTGGGGGTTTTAAACAAAGAGGCAATCCTAGATAAGTAGCAGAAAGGGACTCAATCTTGTAGCCAAGAATTCCAGCTATCTTTCTCTATCTATGTAAAGGTGTGTTAAAGAAGTACAGCGAGCTTTTTTGCTTATTTATCACCTGACTAGAAGTTCTACCATAGGTATCCAAAAGTTTCTTCATCTCTTTAGCTTCTGAGACAGCAAACCTTCCCATTAGCAAAGTGTCATCCACGAACTGTTGATGAGAGCATATCAAATTGTTCGATGACAGTTTGAGCCCCAAAATAGCTCTTTGAGCAACCAATTTGCTCATATTCCTACCAAAAACCTTAGCCATAATCGTGAAGAGGATAGGAGAAATGGGATCTCCCTGTCTTAACCCTCTGGAACTACGGAAGAAAGTGGAAGGGGATCCATTAATAAGAACTGCCACAAAAGTAGAAGTGATGAGTTGTTCAATAAGCTACAAAACCATTTCATTGAAGCCAAAAGACTTTAAGATCTTAAACAGAAAGTTCCAGTCCACCCTATCATAAGCCTTCGAAATGTCAAGCTTAAGAAGAAAACCTTTCGATTTAGAGATTGAGAGGGAGTGAACATTCTCATGAGCGTGGACAATAGAGTCAAGAATTTGTCTTCCAGGCACAAAGCCATTTTGTTGAGGAGAAATTATAAAGGGCAGAATAAGAAGCAGCCTAGAGGTAAGCACCTTCGAAATAATTTTATAGAATGAATTACAGAGGTTAATAGGTCTGAAGCCTTCAAAATCCTGCAATCCAGGTTTTTTGGGAATAAGAACCAAGAAAGTGGCATTTAACTCCTTCAACAGATTTCTAGAACGGAAGAACTCTTTCACAACCTTCTCAACATCCTCTCCAACAATGTCCCAAAACCACTGGAAGAAAAGTAAAGGGAAGCCATCAGGACCAGGCGCTTTGCTTCCTTCAAAAGAGAAAACAACTTTTTTAATTTCCTCACCGGTAGGTATATCTGTCAACATTTCATTATCTCTAGAGTTAACAATCCTAGGGATAGTCTCCAGTAACTGATTTTGATCCTCCAAGTTAATACCATCTTTCTTAAATAGGAGGTTCTTGAAGAATAAAACAACTTCTCTTCTAATATCCTCTTCCTCCTCATAAGTTCTACCATCAACCACAATCGCAGAAATTTTGTTAGCTGCCCTGTGTTTAGAAGCTGAGAGATGGAAGTATCTGGTGTTTTTGTCTTCAGCCTTTAGCCAGAGAGCTCTGGATCTTTGTCTCCAAAACTCCTCTTCTCTAGCAATTATCTCGTGAAGTTTTGAGAGGATCTCATTTTCCTTTTCCTTAGTTTCATTCAAGTAGCCATCTTTCTGAATTTTGTTTTGGATTTCAGACAGCCTAAACTGAAGATCATATTTGATTTGAAAGATATTGCCAAAAGACTCTTTTTTCCACTTTCTGAGGTTCATTTTAACTTCTCTTAGTTTTTTGGTGATTCTAAATAAGGCAGTACCTTTAATTTTAATATGCCACCATTTCCTTATTTCCTCTCGGAGGAGAGGATGGGAAAGCCACATCTTCTCAAAGCGAAAGGGAGTATTCCTCTTTATTTTTAAGGGGTCAGCCACAAAACTAATAGGAAAATGGTCAGATCCAATCCTAGGGAGGTTTTTCAAAGAGCAGCAATAATTTAATATCCAAATATCAGAAACAAGGGTTCTCTCAAGTCTCACCTAGATCAGATCAGACAGAACTCTTCGATTCGAACATGTGTAAGAGCTTCCTTGTAAGTCCAGGTCGATCAAGGCCTGATTGGTGATGAAATCCAAGAGATCTTCTTTGCTTTCTTCATTAATATGAGAGCCACCAAACTTCTCACCCTAAAGGAGGGGTGAGTTAAAATCTCCCATGACAACCCATGGATCATTTTGAAAGATCTTCCGAAAAGCAGCCAATTCTTTCAAAAAAGCCTTCTAAGCTTTTTTACAGTTAGGAGCATAAATATTAGATTAGATGTAGCTGAAGTTGTCCCTAATATGAGTAAATCTTGTAGCAACATGATTAGGGCGAGAAAAAAGAGGATCACCTCTTATGACCCTACAGTTCCAAAAAGTCACAACCCCACCAGAAGCATCGACATAATCACTGCCCTGGATGGAATAGTGTTGGAACAAAGAAATCTTTTCCACCTTTTCACTTAACATTTTGGTTTCTTGAATGAGGAGAATATCAGGCTTTTGGTCCCGGGCAAAATTGTGTAAAATATCCTGCTTGTGGGGGTTATTTAGTCCCCTAATATTCCAAGACAATAACTTCATGGGAATTTAGGAGAAAGAAGGAGCTCCAGGATGGTTGTTTGGAAGCCATCCGCAATGTCTTGAAAGCTATGGTGCTCTCTTATCAGATTTTTGGGTCTTCTTCCTTTGGTCAGGGATATTGCCCCACAGTCCGCTTTTGCTCTTGATCTTGTTGAAATCCCACAAGGGGTGATTTTAATTTTGATTTTTGATTTTTTCTTCTTTTTCTTAGAAAGCACCTCTTCTCTATCTGTTTCATCTTGGCTATCTGATTCTTTGCTAGATTCCCATTCTTTTTCAAATAGGAATTTTTGTTCCCAGGGGAGGGTATCCATGAGTCCATTCCCACAAGGCAGGGAGATACTTCTTTCAAGAAGGCTTTCCTGGCAAGGGTCCGAAAAAGTGTCTTTAACAATATCAAAAGAAGCGAGGTCCAAACATGATTCAATACTTGGGTTGTTTGTCCCGACCGGAGACACAATCAGGGGAATGCCTACCTCTAGAGAAAGACCCTAAGAGGGAATATCGTCCAGCTCTGGCGTTATGAGGTCCCAAAAGATGGGGCTCATCTCCGAGGTAATAGAATCACCCAACTTGCTAGGGGCCAATTTCCCAGCTTCCCATTCCACACTTTCATCTTTGTCTTGAGAGTCAGAGGAAAACTCCGGAACCAAAACTTGGGGGGTCTGGATGGCAGAGCCATCATTTCCAGCTTCCTTAGAGATATTGTATTGAGAAACATCCACCTTGCTTAGAGCCAAGTACCCAGCATTGCAATCCATTCCTTCTCCTTTATCTTGAGAACCAGACTTAATCTCAGGAACAAGAGCTTGGGGGATTTGGAAGGTGGAGCCTTCATTTCCAGCATCACCCAAGAGGTTATCAGGGATTTCAACAACCTTTCCCACTGGCTCCGTAACAAATTTTTCCTCCTGTTTCTTTTTCCATACCACTTTTGAGGCCCTTTTAGGGTTTTCCATTTCTTTTACTGCCTTAAGGGGGTAGTGCTTCGCCCAATGGCCAGATTTTCTGCAGTTGAAGTAGGAAAAATGGATGGTCTCAAACTCAATAGCCTACGACCAATAACCAAGTTTCGAGTGGATCTCCACAGAGGAGGGAAGATCCGCTTCCTGAGAAACACCCACACATATTCTGGCAAACACCAGTCTCCTTCTTACTGCTATCATAGGGTCTATCGATAATAGCTCCCCAAAGGAGCTAGCAATCCCCCTGAAGACATCCTCATTCCAATATTCCAGAGGAAGACCATGAAGCCTAACCCAAACCAGAGCATTCTCAAAGATGGAGTCCATTAGATCTAAGTTTGTAGACTATTTTTTAAGTGTGAGAGTTGATTTCCCAATAACCCATGGTCCTCCACATCTAACAGCCTTAATGTCTTCTCTGTTCGAGAACTCAAAAGCAAAGAAACCTTTTGGGAGAGCCGCAACAGAGACACTACCATTTGTTCTCCATTTTTTTCTGACGAAATCCCTAACAATCTCAATATTTGGCCTTTGGCCCATGAATTTACTGACTAGGGAGTTTTCCATTATAGCAATATTATGATCAATGATCTCGTCAGGAATAGAGATTGAAATTTTTCTAACTAAGGGGCTGGAGATATTGCGCACAGGGGGAAAAAAAGACTTACCATTGGGTTTAACCCCAAACAGTGAGGCCCACTTCTTACGATGCCCGCCATTCGTGTCACCAAACCCCACTGCACCTTTGAGATTATCTTTAGGGCAATCGCCGATAGGTATAACAGGGGGAGGAACCAAAATATTCTTCCCCCCAGGGTCATCCACACGCTGTTTTGGGGAATCCTCCCATTCTGGTTCCTCCACGCTTTTCTTCTTACTCGAGGCAGGCCCGTGACCCACCTGGGCCTTCGCAGATCCATCGCCATCACCCTGCTCAGTACCAGAAGATTCGAAAAACCCATTTTCCCACCCAACACTCCACTCCCGCTCGCGATTCATTCAACATTAGGGGAAAGTGACATTGACCCTTCCAATTGTTAGGAACATTAGGAAGGAGAGAAATAATGCTATAACTCTCAATCATTGGGTTTCTTGATATCAACATATCCTCCTCAGAAATGTGTTTGTCATGATCATTCATGAAAGCATTATCACAAATAGAGGAGGTGTTGCGAGATGAAGGGAGACTAGATAAAGTGGTTGCATTGCATTCATCTTGTATTGTTATACTATCTTCCCAAGGGGAATGAGGAGAAGGACAAACGAGACCTTCATGATTCTCAATGATTGTATCTTCTTTCACCAAGATACCTTCATCACTAAAAGGAGAGGTATCGAGAGAAGTATAATTATGATCATCATGTTTATCTATGTTTTTATTCTCTTCTAACACATCATCCTCACAAATAGGAGAGATAGGAGGGGGTGGAAGTTTAAGAAAAAACATCACCATTTTCATTCTCTTGTGCTAAGAGACTATCATAACTAGGGAATGCAATTAAAATGCTTATGAACTAACTTTTTTGATGCAAACATGGAAAGTATAGATACTAACATTTTGAATAACAATCTATGCAAACTAAAAATGCAATGTAAAAGGATGAAATGAAATGCAATTTTCAGATGATAATTGACTGATTATGCTATGCAACAATGTGGGAATGCAAATTTGAAATTAAGCAATGCATGAAATGAGCTAACTTAAGCTAGATTTAGTGAAATGCATGTTACAAAAACTTGGAAAATTGATACAGATAGGTAATGGTAGCAATCAAAATCTTTAAAATAGGGTTTTTAGCTCTAAAAAAGATAATTTCAGGGGTGAAAAGGGATTGATTCGCCCAAGGTGGTGAATGAGTCCCAGTCAGGACTTTTTTTTTAAATTTTCAAATCTTTGTGATTGATTTTGATGTGTTATATGTTCTATGATGTAGACCTAAGTTAAAAATGTAGAATTTGAGAACTTTTCAATGATTAAAGATGCAAAAATGGAACCTATTATGCACTTTCACTAATGCAAATTTTGAAACCCTAGAATGCAACTTAACTAATGAAACATGCAATGCAAGCTAATTCTAGGAGAATGATGGACTCCAAATCAAAAAAGAAATTATTTGAAAAAGAAGGTTCACCAAAATGAATCGTAGATTTTTAGGGGTGTGAAATACTATGACTCTCTTTTGCTCAATTAGGGTTTTTCACCTAAAGGAAATTGATAGATCCCACACCCAAAATCTAGGTGGTTCACTCAAACTAATGCAAGTATAATGAAAATGTGCCTAGATGAGATAAACTAAATGCAAATAATTGATAAAAGCTATTAATCATTAAGTGAAAACTATTGAAATGCAACTTTTTTGAAAACACATTGTGATATGCAAAAACACCTAGAAATGAAAACAAATTGTAATAGAATTTGATGAAATTGGAAGTGTGCACTTGTAAACATGCTAGAGACTTGAAATGACTTTTTAAATTTTGTTGATCATAATTTTTAGGCCTAGTGGGACTAATTCCCCATTCTGGGCGAATTAGTCCTAGATCTCGGAAACTATTTAGGAACCCGTTTTGGACAAATGGGTATCCAAAACTGTAGAAAACTAAAATCAGGCTTGGCAGTGGGACTCATTTTCCACCCATGGATAATGATTCCACTTTCTAATTTCTAAAGATTCAAAGGTGGAAACTGAAGTCTTTGGTCTGCTCTTCGGTTCTTGATAGGTGTCTGCCTCTGAAAGTTTGATTTCTAAACCTGAAAGTAATTTTTTGTTGATATTTTTCCTTAGAAAATGAAGAGAAGACTTAAAAAACTTTGCAACTTGATTCTTAATTATTTCCAAGCTTCCAAGATGCCTAAATCTACAAACATACAAGAAGAGAAAGAGAAATGATGGATGTTAGGGCATGGGGGTTTGCCTTGGTCAAGCCCCCTTGTAGGTAATTAAACCAAAATAATGAAAGAATGTAATGAAGCATGCAATAATGGAGTCAATACCTTGCCATGATGTTTGATCCTGAATTTTTGTAGCAATAGAGGAATAGTTTTCCCTTGAATTTCTTTGGAAGCTTTCTTGATGACTTAGAGTGATCAAACCCTAACTTGCTTGACTTGAACTGGAAGACAAATGATGAATGAGTTGTGAATGAGTCAAGAGCTTATGAATTAAGGCTTAGAGACTTATCTTTATAGGAAATTCTCCTGATTTACCCATTAATTAGATCCCCAAGGATGACATGAAGAAAAATAAAACTTAAATTCCAAAATTTCTCACTCAAAAGTCAAAAATAGCCCAAATGGGACTCATTCGCCACCTTGGGCGAACCAGTCACACCTAGTAGGGATTCATTTGCCACCGATGGTGAATTAGTCCTAGAGGGGCCCATTGTCAGTTGGGTTGTTGGGAGATAAGAAAATCAGGTTTATATGATGACTATGTCAGTTATTTGATCAAATTAAGCCTCAAGATGCACAACATGGGGTCATAGAGGCCTATTAATGATGATGTGAAGGTCAATTAGGGCTTGGGACACAAAATTCAATGTGAAAGTATGATTAAATACACTTTACAACACTAAAATGAGGTCCACACAACCTAGAAAGGTACAACACCTATTGTGAATGTGTATGACACATTACAACACTAGGTTAAAGTTAAATTTAGTTCACAAGCCTTCTAAATTGATGTGATAATGCAATTAAATACATTTTATAATGTTGAAGTAAGAGAAGATGGGTTCATTAAGTCTAGAGAGGCATGAAAGTCTTTTACAACACTTTACAACACCTTTACAAGACATCATTAAATGCATTTGCAAGGATCCAAGACCTAGTGTTGACGTGTAAAACACCTCATAACACCGAATCAAGGCCTCATTAAGTCCAATTTATCATGAATTATTCCCCAAATAAAGAAAGTTTATTTTTTTCTATGGAAGAAGACCAACACACTTTAACATATTTGCTCCACTTAGATTTACTAAGGATAAGGTTCCAACAATTGTTAACATGGTTTATAACTTCAAAAGGATAGGTTTGCATTCTATATAGATTAATAGGTTTAATAGCCAAGAGTAGTGAGCCATCCTACCAAACCCAGATTCCTAACCTCTATTCATTCTTATTTTTTCTAGATTGTCTCATTACTTTAGCCAAAATAGAGTAGGTTCTCTTTTAAGACTTTGGAAGATTGAACTCTTGTTTTAATTAATCCCACTGTTTTAAGACATCACTATCCAGAATATCACTAATATATTTAACATCCTTCTTATCCCACTTGAGGGATGAGCAACCTCTTACCTGAGCCAAAGGTTTACCAATATTGGATAAGTTCCACTGTATCGATCTAAAACTAAACAAAAAACCCCCATTCTCATCATTCAGCTTAATAGGGTTCTTGATAGCTCCCATGTTGCAAGAGTTTCACCCTTGGTCTCCTTGTCCTATGCAACCCGACACTTGGGTTTGTGACATGGCTTAAATGTGTCCTATGGATCTTGGATCTTTCATAAATATGGTAGTTGTATCAAACATTATTAGGCTGATATTTTGTTGCAACAACAACCACCTATGCAACAATTGTTATCAAATCCCAAGTCATAGATTTGAACCCCTCACTTACACTAGGGGGATTGCTGCAAGAGTTTTGTAGTTGGTCTCCTTGTGTTGTGCAACACGGTGTTTGGGTTTGTGACATGGTTTAACTACCTCCTTAGGATCTTGGATCTTGTATAAATTTGGAAGTTATATTAGGCATTAATAGGTCAATCTTTTGAGGCAAGGAAAACCACCTGTGCAACACCCTAGGCCCTCCAAAAACTAGCAAAGATAGTCAACCTAGCTTGTCTTCCCTCATAATTCCCAAACAGGACATCATGGATATATAGATCATGCCACTTCTTAGCTTTTCTCAAGATAACCTCATTCAATTTATTCCTTATTAAGATTTTCCATGGCTCATCACATGTCAGTACCTTCACAATCCATTTTTCCATGAAGGAAATACCTTGTATTTGTTGGTCTTTTAATCCCAACCCACCCTCTTCTTTTCCAATACAACACCACTTCTAATTCACAACATGTCTCCTTTTCTTCCCCTTACCATTTGACCATAAAAAATACTTGATGAGTTTTGACACCATATTATTTTGGTAGCTTGCAAACAAAAAAGTAGAGGAATAATATATAAATTTGAAGTGTCAGAAAATGTACTCCTTTACATTATAACACTATTTTTGGGTTCCTTAATTAATGGACTTAATTAAGCCTCTAATAGGCCCTATTTTGTATCTACAAGCCTAATTAATTGCAATTTTTGAAAGGGGAATCATGCTTTAGTTAATGTAATTATAATTTTTTACACCCTCAAATGAATAGGTCCTAACAATTTAGGTCAACACCCATTTTCCATGGCCGAATGAGTCCCATTTAGTTGCTTAATTTAGATTTTAAATATTTTTTTGGCATCCCTTTTATGATCAAAAATTCAAACTCAAATGTTGGCTTGTAATGCTTAATTTTCGAGAAATTAGAAAATTATCTATAAAAGCAACATTTTTTTACCAATTCAAACCTAGAGAAGTAACCTAGAATTTCATGAGAGGATCAATTCAAATTCCACATGAGCTAAGATTATTGTCAAAAGTGTTCAAGAGAATATTTCTCAAGCATTTGTTGTAAAATTCAAGATCTCAAGTATCATGCATGTTTTTGGAGCTAACATTGTGATGTAGGTTTCTTTCATTCAAATCAAGATTCAAGAATCAAGATCACAACATCAATCAAATCATTTCATGTAAGATCAAGACCTTGGAGAAATGTACTAATTTTCAGTCCTTCAATGTTTTCAAATAAAGGGTTTGGTGAGCTACAACTTATCATTTTTTCATTCAACATTCCTTTCATGTTTCATTGTTTCATTTCAAGTTTTAACTATCAAAATGGCGTTTGACCAAGGAGAACCCCCATTCAAAAAAAGAAAAAAAAAATTCCCCCTTGTGTGTTTTGAAGATCTTAGGTTGAAGAAGGATTGAAGATCTATCAAAAGAGAATAAATGAAAAAAAATTCAATATTGTCATCAAGCCACAAAAAATCACTTTCTGAATTTCTAACTATGAAACCCAGAGGAATTGGGAGAGTAGAGCAAGGACCAAAGGATTGTGAAAGAAAAATTTCAACCCCTATAGCAAGACACATTCACCCTTGGGTGAATGAGTTCCAGGAGGACACTCAGCACAACATTTTTGTGATAGGTGCATAAAACCCAATCCTTCTCAGGTCTATTGAAACTTTGTAGGTTATGTCATATTAAGGTTTAATTTAGAGGTTTCATGTGTTACATTGCATCAGTTCATTCCTTTGGTATTTTTCATTCATCTCCCAAAAGTGCATTTCATGATGATTTACCCCATCCTAAGTCAAAAGGAAAACAACAAGATCTCCATCAAGTCTGACTCACCTAAGGGTTGAAATTCAATCTTACCTTAGGGGATCCTTTTTTCCTAATGAAATAAGGAAGATAGGTGCATCATACCATTTATTTAATTTTGATTCACATCTTTTTCCTCTATTTTATTTTTGTTAAACCATTATAATCAATATAATTAACTACCTACTCATTATAATCAATAACATTAGTTGTTGCTCCTTGCCATGTGGTAGTTGTAGTATCATAGAATATTCACTACGATGCATGAGTGTATAAACATGGCTTTATGCAATCATATTTCCTTTTCGCAAGGAGTAGCATAACATCATCCATTTTTGGCTCACCTTTTGTGCTTAGGGGGAAAGGGGTTTGGTAGCCTTGTTCTAGTATGGCACTTGTCATTGTCTCTTTTTTCTAGTTGACCACCTTCCCTGTATATATAAGAGCAAGCTTGCGATGTGGATGACATGCCTTAAATTGTCTTGCATGTGACGTACTTTTCTTTCTATGTTATCTTTAGCATTTCATTTTGGGGGAAACCCCATTTCATGATGCAAATTTATTTGGAAACATATGTTTGACATAGGGATTTTTGAATAAAGCTCTCATGTATTGGAATTTATTGTGTTCTACTTTAAATTAATTGCTCACAGCATGGTGTTTAGCAATTTCTTTAAAGTGGGGGCATATGCATCCTTACTCATTGTTTGCTTCAAAGTGTGGTCTTCTTACTTCACATGATGTGTCTTATTTGTGGTGACATTTGGTTTGATGTTCTTCAAGAGCGTGACCTTTCTTGGCATATGACATTCCTCTTAGTGGTAATTCTATGACTTGCATTCCCTATGTTGTGAATCTTTTATCCTCAACTAGTCCTCTCTTGGTGATGTTAGGCATGATGTTACCTAAGGTGATACCTTTCATGAACTAAGAAAAACCCCTTTGAATATCCTATTGCATGTATCAAGGCCACCAAGTATAACACAACTTGCTTGCTAGTGGAGCCTTTGCGTTTTTCATGAGTGTCTAGCATAATGCAACTTGCTAGACTTGTTGATTCCTTTTGTGTGGTACCTTCTGAAATTTATCAAGAGGTATAACTTTGGTATGGTTAGTACAAAAGGAGCCTATAGACCTAGCACAACTTCCAATTAGCCACATTTTGGGGCTCACCTAGTGGAAAATAGATTTTCAATTGCCAGTGTGAGTATATTTTGTTTGTATAGTGGACAACGGGTTTCCACTTGTAAACATTTTTGGACAAATAGCTAAGGGTTGATACATACTAATTGGACAAATAGTTGAGGCTTGATCCACCCATCTCTCTTTCTTCTTTAATTTTGATATTATATGCTTACAGTGTATATTGTTTTGTTGTTGCATATTTAGCATAGGCACATGTCTCTTTGTGCCTTTGTTAGTTTTCATTAGATCTTAGATCTTGGGGGCTTGATCATCCTCCTTGAGATTTATTTTCTTATATCTCTAATAGTTGGACAATTAGACCTCTCTTGACGCTTATTTGACTACTTTAGTGCGAGTTTGAGTGTAGGGCTCATCCTCTCACCAAAGTGGGGGCCAAATGTAGAGTCAAAAAATGTACTCCTTTACATTTTCACACTATCTTTGGGTCCCTTAATTAATTAGACTTAATTAAGACTCTAATTGGCCCTATTTTGTATCTACAAGCCTAATTAATTGCAATTTCTATAAGGGTAATCATGATTTACTTAATGGAATTATCATTTTTAACACCCTGAAATGAATAGGTCCTAGCAATTTAGGTCAGGACCCATTCACACTTGGGAGAATGGATCCCATTTAGTTGATTAATTCAAATTCTAAGTATATTTTCTTGGCCTTTTTATGATCCCAAATTCAAATTCAAATATCAGCTTGTAATGTTTAATTTTCAAGAAATTAGAAAATTACCTATAAAAGCAAGGTATTTTTGTCAATTCACAATTAGAGAAGCAACCTAGAATTTCATGAGAGCATCAATTAAAATTTCACAAGAGGTAATATTATTGTCAAGGGTATATGGAAGACCATGATGGGCCAAAAAGTGGCAATAAGATGGGTTTGTGGTTGACGACTTTTTTTTACCCAAAATTGATAAAACGAAAAGGGTTTTTCAAAGAGATTCTCAGCTTTCCACCAATATAAATTATGCTTTAATTTGAATTTAATAAGTAATTATTATTTATTTTCTATTTGAATTACGACTAAATTCTGGATTGATAGATTGATTGAAAAACATCTATAGCTTTCAAACGGTATCACATTTTTTGAATCTAAAACATGTGTGACATTCTATGCTTCGTATACTATAGGATTAAAAAAAGAAAAATTGAATTTCATGAAGTTTTGACCAAGTTACAGTGGTCAGACATACGAGTTTTTTATATTTTTAAAAAGTCGTAATAAAAAATTCATAATTAATTATTTACTTGGAGAAAAATTACAAAAAAATATGCATCACATCGGGGCATGAGTCGTATAATTATATCTAAAATATTATAAAAAATATTATCATTTTATTGTGGTTAGGGTGGTCAGATAGACACCTACTTCTTATTTTTTCCATGAAATTGAATTACTACTGTATTGAAATTTCAAAATTTCACTAAATAGATATATATATTTTTAAATAAACCTAGTAGTTTAGAAACTACAATCAATTTGCTATAGATTCTATTCTTACTTATTTTTTAAATAATATAGATAACTTATTCAATTTTTATGTCAAGTTGCCAAACTCTGATTTTTCTAAATTTTTTGCCACTTAAGGGCCTATTTTTTCCATGATGATCCTGCGCATACCCTCAAAAGTGTTCAAGGGTAGATTTATCAAGCATTTGTTGCAACATTCAATATCTCAAGCATCATTCATGTTTTTGGATCTAACATTGTGATGTAGGTTTCTAATATTCAAATCAAGATTAAAGCATCAAGATCACATCATCAATCAAGTAATTTCATGTAAGATCAAGACCCTGGAGAGGTGTACTAATTTTCAATCTTTCAAGGGTTTGGTGAGTTACAACTTGGCACTTGTTCATTCATCATTTCTTTCATGTTTTATTATTTCATTTCTACGTTTAATTTCCAAAACGAGGTTTGACCAAGGTAAACCCCCTTATAACAAAAAAAAAAAAAAATTCCCTCATGTGTGTTTTTCTAATCTTAGGTTGAAGAACCTAATTGAAGATCTATCAGAAGAGTAAAATTGCAAAAGTTGTCAAAGTTGCAAAAGTTTTCAACATGTTTTCTAGACATGGAAATTCACTTTCCAAATTTATTTCTAAATTTTTATTTGTGAAACCCAGAGGAATCAGGATTGCAAATTAAGGAGTAGAGGAGTGTCAAAGAAAATTTTGAACCCTTCTAGCAAGACCCATTCACCCTTGGGCGAATGAATCCTAGGAGGACACTCAACATAACCTTTTTGTGATAGGTGCATAAAATCCAATCCTTCTTAGATCCATTGAAACTTTACACTTTGTAGGTTCTATCAAATTAATGTTTAATTTATAGGTTTTTTGTGTTACATAGCATCATTGCATTCGTTTCGTATTTTTCATTCATCTCCCAAAAGTGTGTTTTATGCTAATTTACCCCATTTTAAGTCATAAGGTAAACAACAAGATCTTCGTCAAGGTTGACTCACCTAAGGGTTGAAAATCAACCTTACCCTAAGGGATCTCTTTTCCCTAATGAAATAATGAAGAAAGATATGTGCATCATACCCACCATTCCATTTTGATTCTTCTCATTTTCCTTTATTTCAAGAATATGAAGCAAGAATCTTTTGATAGACTTGAAATCATAATAATCACCTATTCAAAATCTTCATAAGATCAAGTTTAATAGTTAGTAGATAAAAATACATATATATACTTATTTATTTTCACTATGCAAGATAGGAATTTAGGCATTTCTTTAATAATAATGAAATCCTAACCTTAGATGAATTATTTAACATTATTTGGGTAAGTGTAAAAATATGTGACACAAAAAGATGCCACTTTTGTTTTTTACCCAAAACGACCATTAGGAAAGCACTAAATGGCTCAGATGATCAAGCCTAAGGCATGGTATTTCCCAAAGCAACCCATTTGGTTTTTTACAAAAAAAAAAAAGACACTAACAAAAGAAGTTAAAGTTGAAAATATTAACATAATAAAAATGTAAAAAAAATATATGGTTACATAGCTAAGAGAGCTTAACATCATCATGGTATTTTTATAAATTTGCATTGAAACACATGCAAACTTGATGGAGTGCATGACCAAAAATGTGTGAAATTTTGTCACCCTTTCAAAAAAATCACAGTTGGCATGAAATGATCGTCTAACCCTTTGGGTTGGATGCCCAAGGTAAATCCAACCCAAAGGGTTAGTATTTCCCAATGCAACCCATTTGGTGAGCATCAAATTTGGAGCTCGCTAAATGTGAATGATGAATTTTTAGAATGCATTTTGTGGAACTATTTTTTTCTTTTTCTTTCTCTTTCTCATTCTCTATCAATGAAACTATATACATGAAATAAACATTTACATATGGAAATTTACTTTCTTATACTTTAAGTTATATTTCATGTATATTAATTTAGGATGTTTGAGAGTAATTTCGAATCTCCTCGAGTTATAATGTAAATTATAGTTTTTGAAAGATCTTATAATTTTTTAGACTTAATCAAATTTTAGTAATCAACATGTCAAATTTAACCATTCAAGAGGTCAAATTTTAGTAATCAACAAGTTGTATCCTCTTTATCTCTCTATCTCACTCAATTTTATCTCTTATGCTCTAGACCTCTCTCTCTCATTAGATCCACTCCTTTATCTGACTCTCTCTCCCTTGAGCTTAAGAACTACTTCTCTACCTGCCTATCCTTCTCTCTCTCTCTCTCTCCCTCCCTCCCTACACCCTCTTTCTTTGTAACGCTTTCCCTCTCTCTCACTCTCTCCTTCCCTATCCACTTCTCTCTCTCATCTCTATCTTTCCCTCTCCTTCCCTCTCTACCTCTCTCTATCTCACCATTCTCTCTCTCCTTCCCTCTATACTTCTTCCTATCTCACCATTCTCTTATGGCACGGAGAGAGAGGAGGGAGTGAGAAGTAGGGAGAGAGAGAGTTGATATAGAGAGAGAATAGAGAGAGAATGAGAGAGGATGGAGAGAGGAAAGGAGGGAGGTAGAAGTGAGGGAGAGGTGATAAAGAGAGAAGGAGGAATGCAGAGATTTTGAGAGAGGTATGGAGGGAGGGAGAGTGAAAGAGGTAGAAATGAATAGGTAGGTAGAGAGAAGTAGAGAGGGAAAAAGGGATGGAGAGAGAGAGGTGAGAGATAGAAAAAGAGAGAATTCAATCAGAAGAGAACAAATGAAGAGAATGAGAATAGAATAAGAAAAATCAAATCTGACTCAAATCGAAAAATCAAGAGGGAAGAAGTGAAAGAGAATTGATAAAAGAGATGTGATAGAGATGGTATAAAGTGGGAGGAAGGTGGAGAGGTGAGAGGGGTATGTGCTATCATCATGGAAAAAATAGGCCCTTAAGTGGCAAAAAAATTAGAAAAATGAGTTAGGAAACTTGACATAAAAATTTGAGTAAGTTATCTATATTATTTAAAAAATATGTGAGAATAGAATCTATATAAAAATTGAATGTAGCTTCCTAAACTAATAGGTTTATATATATATATATATATATATATATGGTGAAAATTTGAAATTTCAATGTAGTAGCATAATTTTATGAAAAAAATAAAGAAGTATTAGGTGTTTGTCGTCACACTAACCATAATAAAATGATAATATTTTTATAAGATTTTTAGATATAAGTAGAGGACTCATGTCAGATGTGATGCATTTTTTTTGTATTCTATTTTTCCAAGTAAATAATTAATTATGAATTTTTTATTACAAATTTTTAAAAAATATAAAAGCTTCATTATGTGGAGCCACCTTAGCAGTCAAAATTTGTGAAATTCAATTTTTTTTTAATCTATAGTATGTGAAGCATATAATGTGATGCATTTTTGGATTCAAAAAATGTGATACTGTTTGAAAGTTGTAGATATTTTTCAATTAGCCTATCAATTAGGACTTTAGTCGTAATTCAATTAGAAAATAAAATAATTATTTATTAAATTCAAAGTAAATCATAATTTATATTGGATGAAAGTTGAGAATCTCCTTTTAAAACCCTTTTCATTTCATCAATTTTGGATAAAAAAAATCGCCAGCCATATACCCTACACATACCCATCATATCACCACTTTTGGCCCATCATGATCCTACACATACCCAAAGGGAAGGAGGGATGGAGAGAGAGAGAAAGAGATATAAAGGAATAGGTTAGATAGAGAGGAGTAGAGAGAAAATTTGGGTTGAAGGAAGAGAGAGAGAGAGAGAGAGAGAGTTCTTGAACTCAAGGGAAAACAAGTCAGATAAAGGGATGGAGATAGTTAAAGAGAGGTATGGAGAGTAAGAGATGAAAAATAAGTGAGACAGAGAGAGAGAGAGAGAAAGATGATAAAACTTGTTGATTACTAAAATTTGACCTCATAATTACAAAAGTTTGACATGCTGATTTTTGAAATTTGACTAAGTTTGAAAAATTATAAGATCTTCTAGAAACTAGAATTTGCATTATAAATCCAAGATATCTAAAACCACTCTCAAACATCCTGATACATGAAATATAACTAAGAAAGTAAATTTCCATATATAAATGTCAACTATTTCATGTATATAGTTTCACTAGTAGAGAAAAAGAAAGAAAAAGACAATGAAAAAAGAAAGAGTTCAACAAAATTCATTCTAAAAAGTCAGCATTCACATTTGGTAGGTGCCAAATTTGATTCTCACGAAAAGGGTTGCGTTGGGAAATACCAACCCTTTGGGTTTTATTTTCCTTAAGCATCCAATCCATTTCATGTAAATGATGTAATTTTTTGAGAGGGTGATAAAATTTCACATATTTTTGGCCATACTATCCATCAGGTTTGCACGTGTTTCAATGTAAATTTATTAAAATACCATTATGACATTAAGATCTCTTAGCTATCTAACCACATGTATTGTAGAAAAATGTACTCCTTTACATTTTCACACTTTTTTAGGCCCTCTTATTCAAAATGGAGCTAATTATGCTTTAATAAGCCCTAATAAATCATATTTTCTGAAAGGGAAACCCCACAATAGTTAATGCCAACACATAACACTTTACCTTGAGCAATGTGTGTTCCAAGAATAGGGACCTGGGACCTATTTTCCCATGGCCGAATGGGTCCACCCTAGGCCTTTGAACCTAAATTTAAATTATGTTTTTGGTAGTATTTTAATGTCTCTAAATTCAAATTGTTATGTTAGCTTGTAATGTTTAGTTTTCGGGAAATTAAGGATATATACCTATAAATACAAGGTTATTTTATCAATTCAAGTCTAATAATTTTCAAGAGAAGACATCTAGATTTCAAGTGCAAGTTTACAATAGTTAATATTGTGATCAAGGAATTTAAGAGAAAACTTATCAATCATTTTGTTGCAGCAATCAAGACCTCAAGCATCATGTCAAAGTGTTAAGCATCATGAATGTTTTGGGAGCTAACATTGTGGTGTAGGTTTAATAGATCAAGCAAGCATTCAAAGTCATATTTCAAGTATCAAGATCCACATCCACTGAAATCATTTCATGCAAGATCAAGATCACTATTGCAGACTTCTAAAGGTTCATCTGAGGTTTGGTTAGTTGCAATATTGCATTATTCATTTATCATTCATTTCCTACTTTCTATATTTCAATTCAAGGTTTAATTACCCTTAACAGGGTTTGACCAAGGTAAACCCCAATTGACCAAAAAAAAAAAAATCTTCCCTCTTGTATTTGTGTTGTAGATTTTTGGTTGAAGAAGGATTGAAGAAATTTTGAAGAGAAAGAATAGAAAAGTTATCAAAGTTGTAAAATTTGTCAAAGTTGTTGTCAGTGCATGGAAACTCACCTATATATCTAGTTTCTATCTTTCTGAAACTACAACTTGTATCAAATAGAAGCTATAGAGTGACAACAGAGGCTCCTAAAAGTTGTTTGAAATGGACTTGACAAAATACCCATCCTCCCATGGGTGAATGAGTTTCAGAAAGCCTCTTGAAACCAATTTTTGATGACTGGTAAACATCACTCATACCTTCTTAGATCTCTAAAAAAATAAAAAATTCTATCAATATTGAGCATTATATTGTTGTTTCAAGTTTGAATTGGCATAATTGAGTAGATTTTCTATTTCTGGTTTTTCTCCCAAAAGTAATGTTTAGGCTGAAACCCCCATCCTAAAGCATAAGGAAATAAGTAGATTTCATCGTTGAGTTGACTTCCTAAAGTTTGTAAGTCAAATATTTATGTGGATGTCATTTCCTAGTGAAATAGAGAGAAGTAGGTCTACATTTAAATTGGTGAACCCCCCTCTCACACCCAAAACCTATTTTTCTTTATTTCATTTTGGTGAACCCGACATTGTACAACAAAAAATTATGAAAATTGGAGTCCATTTAAACCCCAGATCAAGGATTTGCATTACTTTTCATTGCATTTCATTGATTTGAATCTTATTTAGGGTTCTTAACTTGAATTACTTTGTATCTCATTTAGGGTTTTAGGTTTGCATTTTACATTCTTTAAAATTTGAAAATTTCAAAAATTTCATCAATTTTCCAGAGTATTTACATAACATTGCATAATCAACAACTTAAATCATAAAATTAGATCAATATTGTATTTCAAATTAGGTCCTTTTTCTTGTCATTTAGCATCATTTTGTACTTGCATTTAGATCTAATTTTCCATAAATTTGAAATTGTAACCACCCATTTGAAACTAGAATTTGAAAAACATAAGTATCAACTCAGAAATCTGTAATTTGATTTTTTAAAGGCCCAAAGCAAGACTCTTTCATTCATGGGTGAATGAGTCCTTGATCAAGGATTCCTATAATTTTTTTGGCATTTAAAACCCTTAGTTTGCATTATGCATTTCTATGTTCAGATCCCTATTTCAATTTCCAAAATTTCTATTTTTTGAAATCATTCACATTAAGTTTAATTAGTTAAATTAAAGTGCATTTCAAAAACAAAATTGGTCTTAAAAGACATCATTTTCAAGTTTTTTCATAGAATAATTATAAATTTATCTTGTTTAAGATTAGGAAATTTCTTTTCACATACTTGCAATGCACTTTATATACTAGGATGTTTGATTGCATTTTACCTATTCTCCATTTTGAGTGCGGCTTAGGTTTGTGAAACTTGTATGAGTTTCACAACCTAGTGTCCTATATCCAATACTATAGTGAGACATAGTTTGAGACTCATGTAATCCCATAATACATCACTCACTGTGGCTATTGTGTTGTCTAACTATTTCACTCATAGTGCTGACACTAGTCAACCCATTATGGACCATACCATTGATACTTCATTTTCTATGGCATTCTTACCAACAACTAATGCAACTAATGTTGAATCAATGTTTTCTAATTTCCCTCAAGAGAACCTTAGAAAAATAGATGAAGAATTTGACAACTTACAAAACTTTCTAAGTTCTAAATATATTGTTCGTACTACGATTCATCTCATAGATAACATGAGGAGAACGATTGAAAATGAATAAGGAATAGAAGTTGTGTGTAGCCTATCTCATATAATTAATCAACATCATGTCCCTACAATGACTAGTTGTGCTAAAGCTTTGGGGTATACCCAAAGTCAAGGTGGAAATCCAATTCCTCCTTCCATAATCACGACCTTTATTTCAACACACACTAATCCAACTCTTACTACAACCATACTACCATAGGTGTTTCCACTACGAATCCCTTTAGATTTGTTCATTCAAATCTCATATCTCCTAATCCATCTCCCCTCACAAACTTACAATTCACTTGTCCTCCAAACACATATATACCTCCAACTTATTCACCTCCATCTCAAAACAAGAAAAATGACCCTGTCCTTAACCAACTCTTACAAAGTGTTTCATCCCTCCAATAAAAAATTGCTATATTGAGTCAAAGTCAAAACTACCAACCTTCACAATATGTCAAAAGAAACCCCTTATCCTTGGAGATATTGAGAACACAAATACCACAAGGTATAGAGATTCCTAGATTTGAGAAATATAGTGGGAAAAGATATCCTATTAGCCATGTTCCTATATACACAACCTTACGTAGTGACTTCATTTTTTAGGATAAAATCTTGGCTAAAATCTTCCCTAGATACTTGAAAGACACTCCCTTGGAATGGTTTTGTTCCTTACCGAATAATTCAATACATTCATTCAATGAAATTTTTTATGCCTTCCATAATCATTTCCAAGTGCACATGGGTCCTAAGATGACCTTAGAATATTAAATGAGATGTAAGAAAAAGGATTATCAAATGGTCACTAACTTTACCTCTCACTATCACTTACTTTACTTGCAAATAAAAATTAAGATTCCTGATCTTGATCTTCAACGAATGTTCATTGAAATTTTGCAAAATAAGCTTCAAGATAAGATTGGGATGATGAAATTTACCTCCTTCACACAATCATGTACAACCTTTTGTGATAACCAAAATTTGGTTGGTAGTCATGAAGTGAAAACTACCTCTAACCATCCTGAAAAATTCCAAATTCATTCCTTGCCTCCTGTTAGAGCTCCTGATCCTACTAAGCCTTTACCTCAAAACTTTAATACAATACCTTTTTACATTATCATTGAAAAAATGGACATGATAGGAAATTTTAATCATCTTTAAAAACATATTGTGCAAGACTTCATTTATTCAAATCGCATTCAAATTGGCGGTGTTAATGGTCAAGGTAATACGTTTGTAGTTCCTCCTAACCAAAATTTACAAATCTTTACCAATCCTATGCAATATCATAACATCTCATTTATCAAATATAGTGAAAATAAGAATGATGTGATGAATGTTGACATGAATATTGAAAAATTTAATGGTAATGAGGAAAACCCTATAGTTAGTATGATTGAAACCATTGAAGTTCAACCTCTTAAGGGCCTAACCAATATATACCTTGATATTTCTTTTTGAAAAAAAGACATAATTAAACATGCACTCCATGGCCCTCTTTACATAGTTGGATGAATTAATGATAATGCTACTCATGGGATATTAATTGATCTCGTCTATGTAGAGAATGTGATAATTGAAGAATTCTTATTTGTGCATGAACTTTATCAAGATAACTATGAACAATCGAAAGCATGGATCAAAACACATAATGGTTTTTCTAGCCCTACAATAGGATGGATAACTCTTCCTTTACAAGTTGGACCGAAAACATTGAAAGTCTCATTATCCATCATCTCAACAATGGACCAATTTTTTGTGATGTTAGACTACCCATGGCTTCTCTCCATTAAATTTTCCCCGTCGGTAGTGCATAAATGCTTCAAGTTTCCATTTGGTAAATAAATATTTGTTGTCCACCATGTCGCAAGTATGAAGTTGTTGTCATTTATGTAAATAGGAATTCTACTAACTTTTTTTTTCATTGATGTCAACTGTGTGTTAAGGAGGATATTGCATGATGAAGATGTCGAGGATATTGAGAAAAATATGAAAAAGAGGAAAACAGGTTGATGCAAGTTGTCCATGTATAGTTCAGATATTGAGGATTTTTTTTTAGTACACAGAGCTATATTTTTATTGTTGTATCTAAATATTAGTTGGAGTGAAGTAGTAAGCTGAGATGATGTCTATAGTACTTGGTTTACAAGTGCTTTTGAGAAAATTTTATAAATATCTAGTAAACTATGTTGTGCAAGTGTTCACATTGTGCTTCGGTATTTTTCTCCACATTTCTTCTATATTGATCCTATTTCTATAGGGATTTGATATGTTGTTGATGATTGTTAGAGGTTTCTATATTCAAAATTTGGGTTTTTGGATCATTGTACTGAGTGAGATATTTTCACCAATGTGTGAACTAGTTTTTCAATGATGTTTTCTATGGCCTAGGAGAAATGTATTTTCTCTGCATTTCTCTATTGTTTGGCTTTAGGTTGTGTCAATTTAGGAATTTGATTATAATGCTTGTATCCTTTTGTATTCAATGTTTTACTTGATTTGGTGCAGTATAGAGTGAGTTTCTTTTGCCAGTATGTGAATAAGGTTTACTATTTTTTGTGAGTTGAAGTATTTGTATGATGTGATCTTGGATGAAGTATTTGATGAATCTCAAGTAGTTCATGGATTATTCTAGATCGCACTCAATTGAATTCTATTGTCTAGAACTCTCAAATTGATTTGAGGAAGCATGTCCTTAATGTTTATGGTGTTTAACATGGGTAATGGCTGAAGTTGTGTTGACACTACATGTGAGGCTTGTGAAATCATGTTAAGGTGTGTTGGCATCTATTTGGGTCCTAATTAAGGATAAATGTAGGTAACCTTCATTCCTATCCACCATATGAATTCTTAGGTGTCAACCTATTTTGAATTTGTATGTATAATGACTAGTTTCTGACATTGGAGAGGGTTTTTGAGGTTGAGGTTGATATAAAGAAGTGTGTTGTTGTTGTGAGTTTAATGGATGAAAGAAGTGAGTAGCAAGATATATGCGAGATCAATGCAAGTGATGTGTGTGATGCAACTTTTAGTAGAGCAGTGAGAATTTACAATGTTAGGGTTCCTAAAGGTAGTGAGATGAAGGCATATGAAATCATTCAAGTAAGACTATGAAAGTTTTGGAAAATTAGGGTGCATTCCTTGTTTCATTGAGAAAGTGTTCTCTATGTAACGTTCTTCATCTATCTTCATGTATTTCTTTTTATCGCAATGAGCCCTAGTTGTGAGCCATTTTGAATCACTACTGAATTTGACTCCATTTTTTTACGAGCGTTCGTCAGTTGTTCGACAAACATTTGTCAGAAAATCAAAGAATTGATGAAAAAAAAATTGTCGCTATTTTTTCATCGAAATAACAGCGCAGATTCGTCGGTCATCGGCATCATAAAATGACTTGAATTTTCATCGAAAGATCAATGAAAACTTCATGTATCCACCGACGAATTACAACCAAAATGTAATTGCAATGGCTCTTTCGAAGCATCGAAACAACACCAGAAGTTCATTGCCATTTCGACGAAATGGGCAAGGAGTTACGACGAAGTCTTCGTCACAACTAAGCAACTTCTTCAGACCTTTTATGTGATTCGTCGGTGGCCTTCATCAAAATTGTGACGAAGCATTCGTTGCAGCTAAGCAACTTCGGCAGACCTTTTATGTGATTCATTGGTGGCCTTCATCGAAATTGTGAAAAAATGGACAAGAAGCTACGACGAAGCCTTCGTCACAGCTATAGCAACTTCATCAGACCTTTTCAGTGATTCATTGGTGGGTTTCATCAAAATTGCGATGAAACAATGCAATTTTTTTAAAAAAATATATTCATTGAAATGTCCCATTGCGGAGACTCTTGGCAATGACCACCGAAGCCAACCCATCGGTGAGAGATCAATCATCAACACAGGATAGAAAAATCACTCTGATAATCCATGTCTTGCTGATGACTTCCGTCGGCAAGACAAATCCAATCTCACACCGATCTGACCTCTTCAGGAGTTTTGAACACTGCTGGTTATCAGCAAGACATTCTGAGGGTCTCGCCAATTAAACAAGTGTACAAATGGAACCTATTAATTTTCTTATTTTGGGGTTCTTTAAATCATAGAATAGATACCATCTTCTTATGTATAATTTACTTATATTCAGATTTGAATTCGAGACCAATTGTCATTGCACATTCCATTTTACTTGCACAAAGTATTCTATAAGCAATATATTGATAATGCCAAATGATTTATGGTGTTGTACAACTCTACCTATCATCACAGTTCTATTGTTCCCCCTGAGAGAATCCTGCAAAGACAAGTTTACAATACCAAGTCAAATAATATGAAAAATACTTACTTCCATACAAATTAAATGATTATTCTCACAATGGAAGTTATTACAATTACAACAACAATTCCATGAAAGGTTATCCATGCTTCATAAGAGATGATTGATCATACATCTGACGCAGATGCATAGTTAAAAAATTACACTTAAGAGAACAACCAAGGAGCTAACAAAGGGAAGAGGAGTTAGAAACATCTGGGTGAAGAGAAAATGTGTGAGGAAATTGTTGAGTAGTGTCCGAGAACAAAGCTTGTAGAACATATTCTTGACCTAATCAAGCTCTTGAACAATTTAAACAAAATTAAAATACTAACACATACATGAGACATGTAATGAACTTCAATATCTGCTATCTTTTTTCATTAATGCAGAGGTAGGTAAAGGAGAAATAATTATAATTGTAACACTATTCATAGTCTAGTAAATTATGTTAGAAGTAATTTGTGTTCAATGGACCTCAGTTTTATCATTATACTAACCATCTAATACCATATTTTAATCTAGGGTTCAACTATCTCGGATCTAAAGAATCACCTTCAATTAACCATTTAAAGTACTATAAAATAAGGTAAGACTTTTACTTGAGAAAGATTGGGTACACTTGTAGGATTAAAGTTCTCGCAATCATCAGGATTTATTGGCACACAAACACAACCTACAACATATGAAGTAATGGATGACTACAAGTTAGTGAAATGGTCCTTAATATGTGATTGGTTTGCAAATTGATTGGCAGAAAATAAGGTTACAAACATATCTACATGAAAAATTATGAGGACAATCTACTGTAATCATCAAAATAGATGAAAAGTGCAAAGGAAAGAGTCGAGCTGCATCTCTAGAGCCTAAAAAAAACACATGCAAGAAACATAAAAAAAAAGAACAAACTAGTT
The DNA here is from genome assembly GCA_007258455.2 of Sequoia sempervirens. Lineage (NCBI taxonomy): Eukaryota > Viridiplantae > Streptophyta > Pinopsida > Cupressales > Cupressaceae > Sequoia > Sequoia sempervirens. The sequence continues at coordinate 11,080 of VDFB02015583.1, read as the reverse complement.
TTTAGGATCGAAGATACAAAATGGTGCCTTATTGAGTGATTCATAATGCTTTCACACTAACATAGACCATTAAGAAGATTTTTAGTCTTCACTGCGTGAAATTAACTACTTACAGGGTAAACCTAGGAAACCAATATTATATACCTCCCATGTCTAGGCAGAGACCGGGCCTATAAGAAGAAAAAAAATTCTTAATGCAATGCTGAAAAATATCAATGTGTGTGTAGGTTTGTATTACTCAAAATATTATTTCACTGCCTAAGGAAAAATACCAAAGTGATGTTTTAAATTTCAATCTTCACATAGGCTACCTTATTGCTACACATGCATATACAAGCATTAGTCAAGCTCTAAACTATTCGAATATTAAGGATTTAATTAGCTATCAAATGGAAAGTTTTTGTTTAGACATAATCCATCATCTTTTACATATCTTTATTCACTCCTAGCGCTTCAGATAAATTTGTGTAAATGAGACAAAAATGTGAATCTTTTATGGCAAAGAAAATTCTTAAAAGGAGGGGGGAGAGAGCAAAGGGTAGGGGGCAAGAGAATGCTTGAATGTATAGCAAAGTATAACATTTTGATCATTATAACAATGAAATGAATCTTAAGTTTGAAGCATTAATATCATTTACAACATTTATGATTAAGAATGAATGTAAATAGAGAAACTTTTGCATACATGCAGATGGTACAAAATTTCATGGTTAAGTGGAAGCCTCCCATCAACAACAAGATCCAAATATCCGTGTATCTATCTCAATCGATCCTCTAAACCCTTTAGAGTTGTCAATTTTTCCACTAACCTGTTATGCACAAAAGTCAAATTTTAGAGTTATGTCACCACTAAAAATAGAAGAAACAGAGCTTTGAAACCAAATCCACACACAACACAATGTGGTATTCATACAAAACCATACAAACAAACTAAACTCAGAACATTGGAATGGAAACAACTTCAAATTATGATGCAGAGCATGGATTCAGGGTATAAAGAATAATTTTACGCCACCATGTAGTGAAAAGTTAGCACTTTATTTCATCTTTGCATATTGGTTTGATGCTTCAAATGATGCATTTCTTATATTGAAAAGTGCATTGCCTTATTGAGCTTCTCTTTGTTTCAAGAATAGTTTAATATTCTCTACTTAATAGGGCCAACCATGTAACAGTGGAAGCTCATTTGGCCCCTCCCCTCCCCCCTCACATCACTCTCAATTCCCCATACCCAATCATATAACATTAATCATTCATTCATCCATTAATAGCATATAACATTCATTCATTCATCCATTAATAACATATATAATATTCATTCATTCATCCATTAATAAAATATAACATTCATTCATCCATTATTAATAGATAAAATTCATTCATTAACATATAACATTCATTAATTAACATATTCCACATTCATTCATTAACATATAATATTCATTTTAGGTTTTTACATATTATAAAAATATGAGTTTGATAATATGATTACAATCACTTTTTTTTGTTTCTTTTAAAGCTAAAAATTTTTGAAGTGAATTATCATTTTCTAAATCATTTGTCCCCTTTGGTTTTATGCCCTACTGCTCATGATCTTATTAATGCGCCTAGTCATGCTTATGAAGTGGATGCATTTTGCAAGAGAAGTCTGGCTGCGTGGAAAATATGAAAATGTTAAGCTGATATGTTTTATTATTATTGTTACAAGTATTTGATTAATTAAAAGAACATTAGAGTGGTTCTCTTTACCTGATGGGTCCACATCATGTTCCTGAACTTTTGTTATAGACTCATGCTCAGCATGTTGAACACCCTCTAAATCGTCTGCCGGTTGAAACATGAAAGGTTACATTAATTAATACACCAATTGAAATTAAATATGTTAAGAAGAACATGAGTGATTCCTCTTTGCTTGATGGGGCCAGATCATGTTCCTGATCTTCTCTAGCCTGATCATGCTCAACACGTTGATCACACTCTACATGCTCTAAAATTGAAACACGAAAGGTTACATTAATTAATACACCAATTGCAATTAAATATGTTTAAAAGAACTTTAGAGTGGTCCTCTTTACCTGATGGGGCCACATTATGTTCCTAATCTTCTCTAGCCTGATCATGCTCAACATGCTCCTAAAGAATGCGAGGATGCACACCATGACCTTCAATGCGCAGAGTTGTGCTCCACCCTCACGAGGGCTACATTCAATGTCATGTGCAGTATTATCATTGCTTGAATGTTTAAAACAAATAGGCATGTAATTACTTTATGGTGGAAATTAATATTGAATAGATTGCACAAGTATTCAATTTTAAATAAACTTTATTGATTTTATTTACTTGCGCGTCAGATGCAGTGGAAGATTGTGTTTCCCCAGTCAAGACTCTTAGGCGTTCAACCATGGCTCCATAGCCTTGCTGGAAGGAAATCTTTAGGTCATCTTCTGTGGGAACTCTGTTGAATTCATAGCCCTACATTTTTGTATAAGATCATGAATTTTGCTTCTATGGTGTGATAGAACCAAAATTGTTTTCAATTTATTATTTGGATACAATATTTTATTTATTGATATTTACAATTCGTGCTGCTAATTTCATATAGCCATCAGAGCCAAGTTTGTGCTACTCGTGTTTTTCTAGTCTTTCCTTTGTTGCCTTCGATGTGTCGGGCAGCCTATGAAAAGTTTGAAATATGTTAGATTATGTAAAAAGAAAGAGTAATTAGTATATAATTACATTGTTGATAGTATCACATACCTTCCTTGGCCCGGTGGTGTCTTTCATTTTTTCCTTTCATCCTTCTCCTTTCCATCTGACACCAGGTCCTTCCACTCCCTCTCCAGAATCATGGGGGGATGCTCGTACTTTTTTTTCTTCTCTAAATGTGACCTATATTGGTCCCTCACATACTTTAGATAGGTACTAGCTTTCTTAAGGACCTTGGTTCGGTTAAATGTTTTATCACCGAAGAGCACAATTAAACGGTTAATGAGCTCATCTTTTAAATCTTGATTTTGGGTATTCCACAGTGTACGTATGGTGGGCCCAAAGAGATCCAATGTAATATCACTTATATTTTTATAAAAAACATCATTTCCTACAAAATGATCATGGGATCAATAGTCTAAAAAGAGCGATCAATAAGTAAATTTCAATTGGATTATATATAATAATAATTAAAACATTTTAAAGTACCTGGGACCTTCTCTATCTTTATGGGAACGAAATCCTCGGTCACCACAAATGTGACCAACAATGTTCCCGTACTAGTAATACGGGAAGATCGAGGAAATGCTGTTAAAATATCACCAATACTAGTGGCCTCTGCATCCCCAGGTACATGTCTTGATGCATGTTCTGACATGTGTTCACTACCAGAGGGTGCACTAATGGATGCTTGCATGGTATGTGTTGCCAACATTTCAGATGACAATATAGGCATGGATGATGGGGTCAGATGATGTGATGTATGTGCAGGAAGATCAGGATCGACACTTGTACCAACCCCTACTCCTTGGGCAGCACTTGTAGTACCCTGATCATGGCCAAGAGCATCATGAGGATGCAAAAAATCCTGTAAAAACAACAAATATTTTAGTTCATGACATAAAAGAGTACAAAATATAAAACCATGAATGAACTCATGTTATAATTAAAGACCTCGTGATAGATTACTTGCAAGTTTTTTGATCTCTCAGTCAATATTTTAACCCTCTCTCTTATCTCATTTGTTTGAGGCACTATGAATAACAACTTAAGGATTTCTTCATTGCATTTTTTTGGGTCTTCCTTATCATATCGAGAGGGTTTGTTGAATAAGTGATATCATCATCACATAATATTGACTGTACCTCCCTATGGATGCTCTCGTCTACTACTGGTGCCTTTCCCCGATCAGTCAATTGCAACAAGAATATTAAAAACATTATCGAGATTAACCCAATAAAATTATGAAAACAACATAATAATAAAACATTTTGCTCGTATCTAATTTGTACAATTACAATAAGGTAAACCTGTTGGGTAGAAGTGCCTGAAGATAAATTGCAATCTGTGCTCTGGGCTGGAGCCTTCTCCATATGATCAATGTCCCGCTATGACAAAAATTAAATATAAAAAAACATTACCGAAATGAAACCAATAGACTTACAAAAAAAAACATAAGAATAAAATGGTATATTGGAGTCATTAATTGGAGGTTGGGTAAAATGGTACATAGTACGTACCACCCCCATAGTAACTATGTTTGTAACTAAGCAATTCAAATTGTAATCAAGTAGAAACTCTTCCTCTGTAGTTATTGATTTTATCGCACATGCGAATACACAGTTTCCCTCGCGCACCTCGAATATGCAATTGGGTTGCTTATTTGTTGAACCATGTCGTGTATTATTTATAAACCCTACAATATTCCCTAATGCTTTTGGCCTTCCATCAATGTACATAGCCACTCCTTTATTTTGATCCTTATCTTTTAGTTGTATATAATTTGTTGACAGTGCATACCTACGCATACTTTGTGTATATCGAACCAGTTGCATTCAATCTTTGTAACTGTAATAGGGTCTGACATACTCCATCAATTCATAACTTTGTCGTAATAGACCTTTATGCCATCCATGCAAAATAGGCCCAAACCTGTAATGACAATATATCGAACCAGTTGCATCAATCTTTGTAATTGTAATAGGGTCTGACATACTCCATCAATTCAGTAACTTTTTCGTATGAGACCTTTATGCCATCCATGCAAAATGCCCAAACCATGTAATGTTATGTGATATATCCTCTCGTTGACACAAAAATCAGTGTTTATTGGAGGAAGTTCCTTGGGTACCCATTGTTTCTATAGATGTTTGTACCTCAAGGGCACCTCGACGTCGCCTATGCTCTCATCATCATAAGAACATGACCCCCCTTCATTAAGAAAAAATTCCATGCGTTTACGGAATTTTCTTCTAATCTTTTGACCTCTAGTTGATCTCCCTCTTTTAGACATACTACATGTCTTGCTTTCCTCTTCCTTCCGAATTTCCCTCACTCGAGGAAGAAGATCTAAAAAATACCTATTTGGTGGTACCTACACTCATAAGGATGTTGGATGAAGTTCTTTCATGGTGATGTGATCCTAAGGTGACATTATGATTAATCTATCATTTCATCGCTAGAATTTCATAGGTTATAAGGTAATCAAGTCTTGATAGATTGCAAGTTATTGTTACTACCGTCCAAATGTGTCCATCACAAATCAAATCTACTTAACGTTTTAACTCCCAAACTTTGTTAAAAGTGTTAAATCTGACTATGGTCCACTAGTTACACAACCAAGGCCTCAAATGTATTCTCTAATTTTAATCAAAGGACTTTTGCTCTTCATTCAAGTAAATAAAATTGAAGGGAAACACCACCAAGTGGTTTATTGGACACCTAAATGACTAAAAATAGCAAAAAAATTACATTTAATTTCCATATGTCTAAGTGGTTAATGGGGAGGGAGTGTGTTCTAGGCCTAGTTAAGTCATCATAAGTTTATGCTTTGGCAATAAATTTTTTTTAAGTCATCTTAAATCTTCTTATGTCTAATTGCTAGGAAACTTTTGGTATGTTTTAAGGTAGGATGATTGATGAAAGAGCCCAAAGAGCCTTTCTCAATGGTATCCAGGTACACATAGCAGTGGTCTTCTCTTATACAGTTGGACATGATTTAAAGAACTTAGCTAGGAATTATTCATTTAACCTAAGGTTTTCTCATCATGCCATCATTGGAAAAGTATGATCAAACTCTTCTATTATGAAGAATTGGTATATGTGCCTCTAGTAATCACTATAAATGTTTGTAAGGATAAAATGAATAATTGCATCAGGTACGAGAGAATCAACTTTGAGTTCTTCAAAGATTATATTCATCTATTCATAATGTTTAAGGGTTGTGTGTGGAGGAGGTTATCACTACCAAGAAGGCAGGAGACCTTTCCTTGTATTCTTTTATCATTTTCATTACTCTTATTTATTTTACACTTACATTTACAAATACACATACATATGCATTTACTGTTTTCATGTATTTCTCATGTAGTTTAATAGTTTGATCGATTTCATATTATATGTGTTGAAGACTTTAGAATTTCAATTACATTAATTTATGAATATGTTGTATCTATAACACTACAAAACCATATGCTCTTTGCATTTACACTTGCTTTTAGAAATACACATTTATATATATAGATATAGATTTCTTTAATGATATGTTGCATTTATTGTTCTAGGAGAGCATCCAGTAATTGCATTTACATTTACATTTAAAAATACATATACATACATACATACATACATACATATATATATATATATATATATGTGTGTGTGTGTGTATGTATATCATTTATATTCAGTGTTCAAAAACAACCCATTAGGTCTGCACATGGATAAAAATTCATAAAATCAAATCTCCCATACATATTTTGTTGAAACCTAGGCTTGAACCTCTCATTTCACATGCTTTTCTTCACAAAACTATTCAGGACAATAGTTATACCTTCTTTATTTCTCATCCTACTCCCTATTCATACATCCTACAATTACAACAGTATCCATGGGGCCTCTTACACAAGCTACAGTAATCACAAAGAGTGTAAGAGCCCCTTTATATCATGTTTGGACTACAAAACCCTCAAAAATAGGGTAGCTTAGATTATGATTTGTTGGTGAGCTGTATGGACAAAATCATTAGCACCAACTCATTATTGGAGTCTTTTGAAAGAGAAGTAAATCAGGTGGTAGTTAAGTACAAACCCTATAGTGTCAAGGTGAATGAGGTGATCAATTTTGATTAGCCAACTGATGAAGAGTACCAAAAATGGGTAAATTTATATTTAACTAAGGAAGAGTGAAAAGGAGTAGGCTGCTAACGGTTGAAAAATTAGCTATTGCAGTTACAATAGATTCCAGTTTTATTTTTTGGTGACAATCTAGGCACAGAATTCTTGAAGTTTTTTGTTGTTGTATCAATCATTCTCAGCAGGCACGATGAACAAGAAGATTCTTTGGGGAGATTGTTGTTGTAACAAATTTTTGGAATATCAAAACGCAGTCCAATTGACTAGTGACACATGTGCTTTCTGGCCCGATGCTTGTTTGCTCCTTCTTTTTCTATAAGAAGGATTTCAAGGCCGGAAGTACGGGTTAGCAAGTTAGATATTTTTGGTCAAGTCTAGATGAAGTTGCAGAGAAAATTGTAAAGTCTGATGGTTTTAGGGAAAATGCAATTTAGGTTTTGAGTTATTCTATAGTAGGTTTTGAATTCATGGGGATTTGATGTTTTATGATAGTACTGGCATTTGAATTGATATGATTAATTCAAACTCATGTCTCTCCATTGTACAAGCATATCTGAATTTTGAATAAAATGATCAAGGGTTGTTTCATTCATCTCACTATTGTGGTGTGTATGATTCTTGTTTTAGCTTTAATTCAAAGAATTAACTAAAATTCTTGAATGGGATTGTAGGTGGATATGTTCTGTATAAGGATTTGATAAGTAGTATTTGGTTAGAATACATATTGATGAGATTGTAAAGCAATCTTATCAAGGATCTTATATGTTATGTGTTAAATATGTCATAAACTCCTAGATGCTTATAAATTTGACTCCTCCAATGGATATATGGCATTGATCTAAGTTGTACTTATTCGTATGGTTCGGTATTTTTTTGCCTTTACCTAGATCTTGCTACAAATTGCAAATCAATGACTATCTTATACCGTGAAATGTTGTTGTAGCTATCTCATGCTCCAAATAGTTGATATTATTGATAAACAACCAATTCTATTCGGTATTATCCTATTATGTTGAGCTATTAAATGAGATTATCTATTGTTGTTAATATTGTTTATGATGATGGTGTAGAGGTTGTAAACGAATTAAGGGATCACCCTCCCAAGTCTTGCAGAGCCCAAAGTGTAGGAGGTTTTTCAAATCCTCGTCAGTTGGTCTAGGTCCTTCGAGCTGCCCTTTATTGGAATTGGTAACTCCATAGGTAGATTAGAAGATCAACCCGCTTACCATAAAAACAACCAACACCTTGCATATGTTAGTGGTGGAGGTATTAAAGAAGAATTGTATACCTCTATTTCCATTCATTAGATCTACCTTAGCCTAGCATATACTTGGGCTAAGTCTACAATTCCTTCAGACTCATGCGATGAAGGCTATGTGTGATGAAATCCTAGACCTCAACCAAGATGGGGTAAATTATGGGAGTTTTTCCAAGACTTGAGGCTGGTCAATAAAAATGTGAAAGACTAAGCTATTTTATTTTTTCTGTCTTATCTTATACCATTTTATGAGAATGGGGGTGCCAATGTATGAGAAGATCTTTGGAAACTAGGCATGAAAATTGAAGGTTAAAGAGAATGGGGTGCCAAACTTACAGTACTCATTGCCCCTTGGTTGTTAATTTTCCCTGAGTGCCCTCAACTTCGTCCCTCCATTTTTAAAGATATTGACCTTGTTTTCACTCCTCCAAACTCTTCCTCGATGCTGATATTGACCTTGTTTTCACTCCTCCAAACTCTTCATCGGTGCTGGTATTGACCTTGTTTTAACTCCAAACTCTTCCTCGGTGCTAGTATTGACCTTGTTTTCACTCCTCCAAACTCTTCCTCAACACTAATATTGACCTTGTTTTCACTCCTCCAAACTCTTCATCGGTCCTGGTATTGACCTTGTTTTAACTCCAAAATCTTCCTCGGTGCTGGCATTGACCTTGTTTTCACTACTCCAAACTCTTCCTCAGTGTTGGCATTGACCTTGTTTTCACTACTCCAAAATCTTCCTTGATCTTGGCATTGACCTTTTTTTCACTACTCCAAACTCTTCCTCGGCGGTATTGACCTTTCCCTTCTCCAATTTGACGAGCTACAACCTAGTTTCGTCAGGTTTTATTGTACGTCAATTAAGTTCAAAATTTTGGCACCATTTAGCTAGGTTTTAATATTCTACAATATAGTTGAGTATACATTAGCTATATTTTACATAATAAATAATATAATTATTCAACTTATTATAATTATATATTATATATTCTTTAACAAAATTATTAATACATATAAAATTATTATAATTAATAATTAATAATAAGTATATTTTATATAATACAAAATATAATTAATATAATATATATATTTAATATATATATCTAATATAATAGTAATATATATTAATATGAGAGAGGAAACTAAATTTTGATTGGTTGTTTCATGTCAACAATCCAGGATGGCATGTGTCCTTGGGGAGTTATGCTCAAGGTAGCATGCCATTTGATTAAAGATATGATAATTCTCCTTTAAGACCTCTTCAATGTACCCATTTCACACTTAAGGAGACAAAGATAAATATAGGGAAGAAAATATAGAGAGAGAGGGAGATAATGACAAACATACAAATAGAAAGGGAGACAAAGAGATAGAGAGGGGTAGAGAGATAAAGAGATAAGGATGAATAGATAGAGATATAGGGAGGGTGATTGATATATCTCTCCCTGTCGCTCTCTATATCTCTATATCTCCCACTATCTATGTCCCTCCCTCTTCCCCCCTCTATCTATTGAGCTATCTCTCCCTCTCCCCCCTTTCTCTCTCATTCACTCCATCTCTCCCTCCATCTCTCCTACTCTATATCTCTATCTCTATTTCTCTTTTTATCTCCCTCTCACTCCTCTCTCTATCTCTTTCTATCTATATCCTTTTCTCTCCCTCCCCCTCTCTATCTCTCCCCATCTCTCGCTCCCTATCCCCCCTATCCATCGACTCTGTATCTCCACCTCTCTTCCTTTCTCTTCCCATATATCTCCATCTCTCTTTCTCTTCCCATATATCTCTATCTCTCTCCTTTTCTCTCCTCATCTATCTCTATCTCCCAATATATTAACTAAGAAGCCATGCAAGCATACAATAGTATATGTTGGTAAAACTATAATAGTTTTTTATTAAACTATAAGTAACACTTATCTTTCTAATGTCAAGCCTTCTTATAAAAATAGTGTTTTATTAAACTATAAGTAGATTATTGACACCACTCTTCATTCAACATGAAATTCCAAATGTAGCAATTGTTTTGTTGCTTTTGTCAAGTTTCATTAACCAAGCTATTTACTGGGTTGAATAAAGTTGTGTTATGACCCTTCTCTTTAAAATAATTAGACAAATAGCCAGCAAGATCGGAAGGGAGAAAACTAAACTCCTTCAAAATAGAAGGGTAGTTGTGGGTTTTGTTGGTTTTCTTTGTATACTATATACTTAGTTCCTCGGGATTAAATAATTCGCTTTGTCATTTTTTCTTAGTTATTGTATCCTAACTAATATAGAGTAAGCTTTCATTTTAATTGACTACATATGGATTTTGTGTTAAAAGAATTTGTTTCCATTCTTTGTAGTTTTTACATTGGAATACAAATCATATTTAATTTCATGCCAATATACTTCTTTCATAAAGATATTTGTTTGAAATAAGTGCTTCATAACCCATCTAATCAAATCATAATTAACCTATCAAAAAGGAAATAGGGATTTTCTAAAGAAAAGAACAATTGACCCAATCATAAGTGTATGTCCTTCGAAGAAAGGAGTAATCCACCTTAGCAATAACAACTACCTGGTTTAGACCTGGGTATGTGTATGATCATGATGGACCAAAAAGTGGCAACATGAAAAAAGTAGCGTTTTGAACTCGCCAAAAAATGTGAAAATCTCGAGTTGACATTTTTTTTGGGTTGGGTGTCAGTACATTGCTCCATAGCAATTCCCAAGCCAAAGTACTACAAATTGGATATCCGATTTGTTTTGGATATCTAATTCATGTCTAATATCTATTTTTAAAAACATTTTAAAATTTAATATTTTGCTACTATAAATCGGATATCCAATTTTTGCGCACATATACCCAAGAGTAATTAGGAGGTGGAGGGTGGGCAAGAGGGAGAGAGAGAGAGGGAGAGAGAGGGAAAGGGAGAGAGCGAAAGAGAGAGAGAGAGAGAGAGAGAGAGAGAGAGAGAGAGAGAGAGAGAGAGAGAGAGAGAGA